>JARJDW010001750.1:0-17886 GCA_030264715.1 Adinopsis sp. GC000173
AGTATACCATAAGGGATGACGATTTTAAAAATGATAATAAATGCATGTTTATGGCAACGTTAATTGTTAATTACCATTGAAAAGATTATGAGGCGAATAAAAGCATTGAAATGATTATTCATGTGCAATAAATAGTTGTCAATGGATTATACCATGAAGTCGTAAATAAAGTAATTCAATAATTTTGCAACATAGTTTGCGAATGCAGTGCATTGAACTGCAAACGCATTGTAAAATTAATTTCAATACATATGTATACGATATATCAACGAAAATATTTCTCAATCACCCATCGTAAAATTAGTAAGATTGTTGTAAAGCATAAAACCTTGTGAGAATGTATTGAATAAGTGTGTGTTGGTTAGATATTTTGTCATTGCGGATAATATAAAAGTGGATGTGTTAAATTTACAGGCAAGAGTTCGCGTAATGATGTAAGTTTTGATTGAGTAATAAGAGGCGAGACATTGAATATATGATGTCTCTGCATGAACGTTTTATAGACTACAAATTCTCCTTTGCGCGCTATAAAATTGTGGATTTAAGTAAGCACGTTGACAGACCACCATCTTCATTTCGAACCTAACTGGAAGAGATGAAATACAATAATAAAGTCATCATTGTAGCGTTCTTCAAGTTACACTCTGTCAAATCAGGAATTGATCATTTAGAAGGCCCCGTTCAAGATATTGTCAAAATGCTATTTATTGCTAAATTGTTAATATTGTCCTCTATACTGATCTGTAAGTTGATGACCATAAGCCGATTAATTTGTTTACAACACTTGTTTTAACCAATGATTTCAAATGAGTGTCACGATTTTTACAAATAGATACAAATATTGCGCGACGAATTTGCCTCAAGTTTTACATTGCAAGTAGAATTTTATTTGCCATTACCAAAATCACGAGGTGCCATGCTTTCAGAAGCGGTCAGGATGTGCTAGAAGAATTACACTGCTCTAGCCTGCCATTAGTGACTTCAATTGAAGTTAACATCAATCGTATATTCCGAATTATTGCCAGAAAGAAAGATAACAAAAAAAGAATGATATTTAAATATATATAAATATAGATATTGTGGTAAGAGTTGCAATTTCGGCAAAAGGTGGCAAATTTTTAGAGTGAGAATTCGCGAATTCTGCACTATGATAAGGCACTCTCTCATAAGGCGCTCATTTTAACCGAATTTCTGATTAAATACTTAGCCAATATTATAGAACAATCACCGTATTTGTCAGATATGGCACCGATTGATATTTTCCTTTCTTTAAAACTGAAATTAATACTTTGAAGCATTTGTATTCAGCCAATGAAAGTTGAAAAAGAGAATTCGTGGCGCGCACTGGACTCGATTCAGGGAACTGGGTAAAAATATTTTAACTATAAGATTACTTGTTCATCATCTATTTGACTAAATGATAAATATATTGTATTTTATCGGACACCTCCTGATACTTATTTGACAGAGTGTAGTAGTAGTAGGAGTAAGTAAAATTAAGCTCGGTGAGAGGATTTGAGATCACGCGAACATCGAAGAGTTGTCTTAAATACCACAGCATGTATTCCCGACAGGATAAGATGCCTAAGCTTCCTAATACAGGATGTGGTTCTAGTTTTGTAATGAAGTAGCTAGTATATAGTATGTAAATGGAGACAGTTAACTGATGAGGACTTAGTTAATTAATATGGTGCATAATTTATTATCGTTACACACTTCCTTAACTGTTTATATAAATTAGATGTGCGGATGTCGAATGGCGTGCCGTGGTGTGGCGCGAGGGAAAAAAGGACGCGATTTAATTACGTACCGTTCGCAGTTTTTCTCATATTATTTCAATTTTACGAATTATATTTATTGTGTTGGGAGCAAAAAGTCCGTGAAAGTTATCTCTTTTAATTAATATTTCGTTAGCATTTGCGCAATTTAAATGAATGGAGTCTTTAATTAATGTAATTCGAGGAAGCAAGAAGTGCATATCTTTGCCTTTACAATTACTTCATATAAGTTGATTGTGTCTTGGTGCTATCAGTGCTTTCGCTTTAATTCTATAGAAGAAGGTGTACAGTTTATAAATAATTGGAATACGAGAAAGTTCAAGCCTTTTTTGTCAAAATGCTAGATAAAATATTTAATTTTACTGAATTCCCTTAACAATTAAAGTATAAGAGAGGGAAGAAAATACAGGATGCAATTAACTAAGATAAAGTGTACGCGCGCTTGAATTATCACCGAAAATTCTTAGTAAAAGATTATACTATTTGCACATAATTTACACTAATTCGTACTTTACTTGGAATAATTTATTAATGCAAATTAATTAATAACAAGCAAATAAATTTATTTCATCAATCCGGAGGCGGCGTTTCCAACGCGCCGGCTCACGACTCACATTCGAATAAACAACGTATTGTGTATGTGTGTGAATAGGATATTCTGAAACAACACTTTGAGGAGCGGCGGAAAGAGGAAAAAATGCATACGCTGCGAAAATCGGGAAAAATGTCGAATGGGCAAAGATAATGTTGGTTATTACAAGAGAAACATTTTTTTGCGTTGTTGATTGAAGCCTCCTCGTCTCTGATTATTGACCTGCACGAAATTCTCAAATGATGACGACTGGGATTTTTTTCGTTGTATTTTTTCCGAAGCTTTTATTCATTATTAAAAACGACACGGCTTCCATCCGCATATTCTGTGTGTGTGTATGTGTGTGTGTGTGTTACGGGAAAAAAGCAAAGCACGAAAAAGAAGGATCGATACAAAACACCTTGCACGCATTAATCCAATCGTAATTAAAGAGTCCGAATGTAAATTTCTAATTACATAGGAAATAGGAAAGTAATAACTAGATATAATTGCAACTGTAAATTAGTAATTATTTTATCTAGGCCATAAATTTGACATAAGCTAATAAAGAGTACTCCTGTACAAAATGAGTCAATTGGTGGGATATGCGAATGTACTCCACTCAAATTAATAATTCCCGATTGTCAATAACGCGCCACAAATTCATTATTTGCTTATTTGTATTTATTGCGCATCAATGTTGTTCCAAATGAATATTATTGCTAATTTTTCTCGCACCATCACAATGCAACGCAATTTTGTGACCAACGTAATTTTTTCATTAGCGCAAACAAATTAATACAACATTATTAATAAAAAAATATTTTCACTAATAAACAAAAATATTTTTATAGTATTAATAATAAAAAAACTAACGAGAAATTTAATAAATAAAGGGGTTTAATCATAGAAATGTTATATTTTGGCACACTTAAATGAAATACACTATTCGCTTTTTATCAATATCCGTTCAATTTACACAAAAACTGATAAAAGTATATATTGAAAAACTTGCTAGATGGATGATTTCCAATAAAATAGATAATTTCATTTCATCGAGAAATAATTTAAAAAACTGTATTCATAATAAAATTTCTTTAAACAATTTAGCTAGGTATTATTTTCGCATGTTTTTTAAACTTGTGTTTAGCAAAAAGATTTTTATTTTAAATGAATTAATATAGATTAAGGTTGAAAAGTTAATGTTTCAATCGTCAAAATTATTGAAAAATCATAGAGGTTAAATAAAAATATGCGGCAAAAATTTACAATATGCGTTTCTCACAAATTCATGATGTGCTAACTTTATTCATTGGTCATATCTATATCAATTAAATTTACTTCCCAAATAGCCATATCTACATCAAATCTATCATACTTTGACATTAGTTAGCAATTAGATGACAATGTCTATAATGACTATTCTCGTCACTACATCTTTTCTAGCTGTTATTGAGAATGCGTCAATATAATTTCAGAAAACGTCAAATGTGTTTTGGAATAATCAAATGTATTTCAAATTTAATGGATTCTGAAATTCATATAACTAATCTAAAATGACTATTTTGAAATAGAATTGATACTTCCTAAAATATAGCTGGAAAAATTGCAGACACATTGTAAGTAACAATTTTTACAACCTACTCCACTAATATTTACTAAAGTGGCAGCTAATGTGGTTGTCAAAAAGACAGCAGAAAAAATGATGTAATAAATTATTGTTGTATTAATTTCGTTTGAATGAAATGAATATTATTGCAAATTTTTGTTTGCGCCGAAACAATGCACCGTAACTTAATGTCATTTCTTTCATTCGCCTCAATTTGAAATTATTATTAATAAAATGTTTATTATCGATTTTTTACGATTTTAATAAATAACATTTTTTATACGTATAGAGCCATTAAAAAATAAAACTTGTTGTTGTACCGTGTTTATATTTATATATATGTATGTGATAGGAGTATTTTTTTCCGACACTATAAATGACAGAATAATAAATGTGTGTAATGAATTTTATTTTGACAATACATAGACGTGAAAATGTTTAATATTGGTGGTAACGTCAATCAATTGAATTAAATTTTGATATATCAAATTGATAAAAGTGGAATCGGCCCAGGTGTGCGCAATCATAAAATTGTTTCCAAAATTATTGTTTACTGCAAATGCTAGAGGAATAAAAAATGGAGAAGATAATGAAAGATGAAAGTAAGATAATATATCTTAGTTGAAAATAAGTCAAATCGAAACTCTTATCGTATAAAACACCGGCGCGTTGTTATGACCCGGAAACTTAAATGGCACGAAGCGGAAAATGGTCATTTTTGAAATACCACTCCGCAGCGTAATGTTGAATATTTCATAGGACCATGCACGATGATCCTATGAGCCAACGATTTTCAAATACCGCTTCGTTTCGACGGCGCGCAAACGCTTTATTTATATCTGTATTGCCCGCCCGTTCCGCCTCCTCCACTCCACTTTAGCTAAAAATTATTTATCATTTAAATGCAAAATATTAACATGCTAATCTGCTTAGTTCCAGAGACTATTCATGAAGTCGTCGCCGGCTTGCTGCAAAATTTGCAAAACATCCGTCAAGAAACGCCACCAAAAGGGCACGATGCCGAAAATTGTAAGTTGGCATAAAAAAGCATTTCCAGTAAATAATTCATTATTGTGTTCGTCAAGTATAAAAATGCTGTTTGTTTAATACGTACTTAATATATAAGTTTCACCCGACATAGAATTCGAGCTACAATCGTGTCCAAGAAAAGAAAGCGATTCAAAAAAATTTGGTCATTTCTTCTCTTTGCTAAAAAAAGTCTTTTCAAGATAAAAAAAATTATCTGTTGCTTAGTAAAAAATTCATTCGCTTTAGTTTTTTTCTTTTCTCTTAAGGTTTTCGTCAGTTTTGGAGTGAGTTTGATTTTATTTTCGATATGATTAAAAAGAAGATTAATAAAACTAAAGTGAAAAAAAAGAAATTGAAGAAAAATGGAAAATGTAAGAAGAAATCACCACGAACTAAAAAAGTGAAGTGAATACCTGACTAACAAATATGGAGATTAAACAATTATTTTTCTTACACATCTTCTCGTTTCTCTCTCTCTCTCTCTCTCTGTCTCTGTTTTCTATATGCAAATTGTGTCAAATTACGAGTATAGCCTCCTTTTTCTGGACACGATTGTAGAACCATGTCTTTCCTTCCAAATGGCTGATGTATGATTGTATTCCGTTTTGACTTACCTACAACAAAATAAATTGAATTAAGAAACGAACGTATAATAAACTATTAAACCATAAAAGTCACAAAGATAAATGGCTCACACAAAACGCATTGATTCATTGTCAACACGCTCACCAAAACCACCCACACCTTGCTGCTCGCACACATACATACACTCTCGTTTCATGCACTCTTCATACGAAAATGTTATAATTTTTAATTTACATTAAACGCGAATAAATTTCAATACATTATTGCCGTACGCAAATGTACTCAAGTCACTATATCTTATGGTAATGAATTGCCTGAGAACGAGTAAAAATCGTTTCAATGGATATTTATTGGATGCATTGTGTAAGGAAAATAATATTTTTTTAGCTGGCGCGACTTGTCGTTTTTCTTAACGTTTTCTTCATGTAAAGAACGAGGAAGGCATTGAGCATTCCTTTCGGCTGGTTTGTGATAGTGCCATAAGGGCACTTTTCAGTCCCACAAGTAATTAATATGAACTGTTGAGTTGCAGCTATAACCAGGAGTGAGAGAGGCAAAAAAAGCCAGCGAACTTATAAAAGGAAACCACTGTAATATATTCACCCTTTTCTGCAAGGGATACTTAATGTGGAAGTAAGCTCATTTTTCATAATACTTGAACAAAGATATTATCTGACATAGTCAATCTTAATTCTTTAAACTTAATTTTCCTGATGGTTAAATTCACACTTCTTTTCTCTTCCGCTTTTCGTGGCAAACGTTAAACGTTAGATTTTTCGGAAAAGGCCGTTTGCTAACATAAATTTATTTAGCACAAATTTTCATTAGCCATAAAAAGCGTTAAATCTGCCATCAATTTGCATTTTTCGCTGCTACTACTACTACCACCAACATCTTGTTGGAAATCTAACAGCATTTCGCTAATTAAAAAATTGCAAATGCAAAACGATCGATGCTAATGCTAGGTTCTTAAATTACAATATGAAACTACATATTTGCATAAACATCAAAAAATGTTCATATGCACTTTCCTAGAACACATAACATAAAATATTTTATGATTGCATGCAAAAGATCATCTCCTTTTGTATACGTATGTGTATATATGTATTCACTATCTTCTAAGCAAACATCCACACACACACAAAAAAAACTATTTCGCTGAATTGCTTATCGCAACTTTGCTAAATTAACCTATTAGTTACCTTCATACACTACATATATTACAATTTATTAATTAATTTCTTATGTTGTCTGTTGTAGATGTAAATACATACATATATGTACTTTAATGGAACTATAAAATATAATAATTTAAAATATTTATGCCTATTTATTTACATGTGTAAAATAAATACGATAGATATTTTTGTGTAATATTTATAGCTATCTTGTTAATTGGATTCTGCATATACATAGCTTGCATTAACGCAAAATTTAATTTTATTGCAATTTCTCATGTTTATGGAGTTTGTTTATTATTTGCACTGGTAATAGAATTTTATTATGCAATTGCGGTAATTTAGTAATTGTTCTTTATCGTTCAAATTCATTGTACCTATTGATATATAAAATTGCAGCTGCCGTTCGTATGGCGCGCAAATAAATCGCCCGAGCGGAATGAATGAAAAGTTTGTTTTGGATTTTTTCCGGGAAAAAGAAGAAAAAATAAAAAACAAGCTTTAAGATAAGACGCTGGGACGAAGTAGCTTTTCCCGAAGGTGTTGTCAAAGCTTAAACATTAAGGGAGGTCACACAAGTCTTCTTTTTCTATGCTTTCCACCTCCTTTTTTAGAAAAATATTGACTTTTTGCTATTCTTTGTCAACTCAAACAAGTTGAACATTCAATTAGTATTGATCTGGCAGACGACATCAACTTTGTTACTTAACTTTCACGCAATAAACTTTCGTGTTTAGTTTGCAATGGTGATCTAGCACTTTCAGCGTTTATAAAAACCTATTTGCAACGCAAAGTAACACACAAACTTTTATACGAGAGCCGGCAGCAATTATGAAAACGAATAATAAAATCTATTAAATCATTTTCATCATGTATAAAACCGAGTTAGAATGCAAAAACTTATTTCAGCAACTTTCTTAGAATATCACTCTGAATCGACATAAAAATGTAATAATAACTAAAAGCAAGTGATAAAATTGCATTGGATTAAAAGGGGTTGTTCATTTGAGACATTTTTTAGAAAAATATTGATAAATAATTCTAAATTAAATATTAAGACGACAAAATAGCTATAGTTACATAGAACGGAATGAAAAAATAAATTAAATAGTAGCAAAAATTGTTATTTCTAATTAATTTTCAACGTTCTTGAGAATAAAAATGACCGTAAAAAGTTGAAAAAAATTTGTTGAAAATTATAAAAAGTGTCTTAATTTAAAACAATTAACTTTGCGAAGATCTGTTACTTAATTAAATAGCGACGAAAACCCAATTTTGAAGATTTCTCATTAAATGTCCAAGATTGCTATTGCCATGCGTTATTTGAAATGTTCCTTTACGAATTTCTAGTAACTATGGCATTGATTCTTAACAACTCGTACGCAATTGTATCGCCAAGTCCTTCAAAAAATTCGATTAGCATTAATTTCTGTGAACAAGAATACTAAATTAAGTAATTTTTCAATCTTTATATGACATTCTATTTTCTCCTAGTCAAAAATTTTGAAATTTAAAGATTTCTAATTTAATGTCCAGGATTTCTACTGTCATCCCTTATTTGAAATGTTTCTCTATGAATTTCTAGTGACTATAGCATTGATTTTTAACAACTCTTCTGCAATTGCATCACTAAATCATTCAAAAAGTTCGATTAACATTCGTTTGTATTGATTTACTATATAGTAAATATTAAATAAATAAATAAAAATACTTAATTTAATAATTTTATATAACATTTTATTTGTTTCTTGCCAAGAATGATCATTAATATGCTGCCACACAAAAAGAACGACTTGAAATGGCCGTGACAAGTAGAAATATTAAATTATAACAAAGATGTGAACAAATCTATATAAAATAAGTATAATGATGCACACTTTTTTCGCACAGTTGTAATGAAAGTAATTAGAAAAAAGAATAATAAAATTTATTAAATCACTCTCAATAATATTGCGTTGCGCCAGCTTATAAATATTATTTTCCCCGAGAAAATGGCATTTTCTATTTCGCCCGCTCTTCTTTTCCCGTAGTCTTTCATTTATGAATAGTGTCAACAAATCTTCTTCCCATTTCCTCTAGAAATATTGTTTCGCATTTCTGCCTTTCACAAATCTAATAAATTCGGAAATATATTAGCGGCAAAAAAATGTAAATTGTTTATCTTTTGTACGGCGCACAGAAATAATTAGCGTTGCTGTTGTCGCTGATGGAATATAATTGTATCCGGTGCTGACCCTTTTCAATGGTCAGCTATCTATGAAGGACATCACAAACATCTGGTATGTTCTTGCAGAACGTGAGTAAATCAAGCTGTGTTCGTGTGCGTATATATACACATTCGGAATGTGTTAGTTTAAGCTTCATTCATCATTATATTTATGCGCAAGTTATATATGCATAGAGATTTGAAAGCGAAGACGGGTTGTCGAGTCAAGGGTTGTTTCTGTGCCATTTTAATTTTCCGCAGCGGTGGCTTTAGCAGCATTATGCCTCCAGGGAGAGCGATGCGGTTAGGCGGGCCCCGGTTTCGAAAAAGGGAGACAGAGGACGATGGTGGTGCGGAGTAAAACGATCTGTCAGCTCCGATGGCGGCGAAGCAATCGGTAATGCGTTTTCGCATCGAACGTCGTTAATTACACACAGATCCATACCTATATCTATCATCACGTTGTTCTTGGGGGGCCGAAACGACGGCTACTTATAGTTCAAGTGCGAACGCGCTTGACCCAGATATTGAGGAGCATATCTTCACCACTTTCGCTTTTCATAAGCGTGGGGCGCACCAATTCGAAAGAAAATTGTTTTGGGATTTGTATGCGGCAACTTAGCAACACATCATCGCTATTTACATATATAAAATTCAATTCGCATCTGCCAATTCTTTTCTAATCCGGATGAAAAAAACGGAGCGCAAACAATTGATTTTTGCATAGTTTATTTGCTTTTAGTTTTAACGCTAGTTGCGACCGGCGTTGCGAAGGCAAGGAGGCGAAGAAAAAGGTTCGATGCGATTTAAAATGTTTCTTAAAACAAACAACAATAAAAGCGTATTGATTCAATACGTTATGCACATAAATAGTGCGCTATTTACACAATGGTTTTATCTCAATTTACAATGTAAGAATTCGAGTGTGCGTTCGCCCCAAAGTGGAAATTCGTTTTCACGATAAGCAGCAGCAGCAGCCTGCAATAAATATATTAAAAAGAAAAAAAACTTCAAAAGGCGGACCCTTGCCAGCAAAATATTCGACAATTATACCATCCGTCGTCGATTTATTTATAATTGAAATCGTCATCGCCGTGTACGTTGATGTAATTCACCCTCCTCCAATTCTATTATTATGAAAAATTTATAAACAGACCAAATTGAAAATTGATTTATAATTCTCGCGCACCGCCATCCATCATCATCCGAAATGAAAATTATAAATAATGCAAATAATAAAACAACGGAAAATCGCTGACGTTTTCAATATTACAATTTAGTAGAAATGCCACGTGCAATTATTATATAAATGTTTTTCTATTGTTTACGTTCGCGTTCAATTTCATTTGACACTCAATTAGTCCACATCAACAGCAATTAAATTTTAAACTTCTCACGTAAAGCAATTAAAACTAGTCTGTAATTAGCGAGTGTACGCCCCCATATATTCGCGCTGTGTTTGCATGTTTAAAATTTACCCTGTTGATATATGGCAATGAAAAAAGTTGGCGGGCGGTGTTTGCATTGCGCCCCGCGCACTTGCGTAAATACTTGTAGGAGAGAAAATGATGGTTATACACTTAGGGCGAACGAACACACAGAAAAAATGATTCTTTAAACTTTTTGATGTAAAACAAGGTGTCCCAAAACTCAAGAAGGAAAAGTTTTAACAGAATTCCTGACGAGCCTTGGTAGCATGCGCTCATGAATCTTACAGCCTCCAGCGGGTCTCTCCACTCCCTCGACTTTGTTACATATTAGAGTGATTATAGAAAAGTTTGCTTAGAGGTATGCGTAACTTAAATATCTTAAAGAGTTTGTCAAGTATCTAATAGTGTTTTGCTTTGCAGTGAAATAGTTTTCCCAAGTTACGATACGTCGTCCCACCACGTGAATGACTGACGAACGTGTAGGAACGAATGAACGAACGCTACGACGGAAAAAAAATTGATGAATGAATGATTTAGCAAAGTTTTCGGAAGGTCGAGTCTGGTTTTTTGTGCTAGGCCCATGTTAAAAGCTACTAACCAACCGGATAACGTTAGCCCGCTGACCTCGTGCGTATTTGTTTCACATGACACTTTCCCAAAGCACGACGTCTATATTGATCCGGCGGCGTCGCGTCGAGCAGCTGAGCGTCGTCGTCGTCGCATCCATGCGCTCGCTCGCACGCTCGCTGTAAGCCTGCCTGCCTTCCGCCTTGGACGTAATAGAAATTGTTTTATTCGCTGAATAATAATAATAATTAAGAACGAAATATTCAATTCCACACACATGCTGCCGACTGCCGTGTGCCGTACCTTCCGCGCTGATAACGTTTTAATTACATCCGCGCATATAAAATGGGTGAGCAATACAAAAGCGCTGCAATGCGATCTCAATTAAAAGCAGCTCCATTAAAATTATCAACGACGATGATTAAGCTAATATTGCGACGTCGCCCGATGGAATATTTCCGTAAACTATTTTCATTTGCGAGCGAATCGAACGTGCGTCGTGATCGAAGGAAGAAGACGCCACGGCACCAAAACCAAACAATTTCGTTTAAATGAACGAATGCAATAAAGGTGGTTCGGTGTATTTTTCAATGCGCTCTCGTGAATTTGATCTTGTTAGGAAACAAGAATGAGCGGAGAAAGTGCTAAAACGAATTGCAGCTATGTTTCATGGCAATTGATGCTCTCCGTTTGGTACGGGCCTCGCATTTATAGCTTCACTTCGAAAAGCCACTGCATAGTGATAAGTGTGGTTTTCGTTTGTGGCGGCGGCTGCCTTCCGCATCACCTTCTTATTGGAAAAGATTTAACTCTGTGCTTTTTCCTTTCTTTCCACCACTAGTAAATGGGGATTAAGTTTACTTCGCTCCGTTTTAAAACTTGTACATTTGATGGCTTTTCTGATTTACTTTATTTAGACTCTGACTTGGCAGAGAATATACGGCTGGCGGATTTGTCACAATCGCTTTAAAAAAATTTACACCTTCACGTTTAACGATATTTTTAAGGTTATTAGCAAATATATCTATAGAAAGTATAGCAAACTGGTACGCTAGCACTTTTTTAATTTCTTGGCTTGAATATTGAATTGAAAAACTGCGATGTACAATACAAAACTAAATAAATTGTTTACTCAATTGTATTAAAAAAGCATTGATTTCTAAAGATTTCAAAGAAACTATTAATTTTATAACATTGATGTCACTAAATTATTTAATCTCTGGAAATAAAACGTAAATTTCCATCTGACTGACAACAAATTATCTTTAGTCGGGTGTATAATCCAAAGTAAGGCTAATTATTTAAGTTAGGCAATTATCTGCTCATAAATTCACCTAAAATTTTAAATTTGGTTTGAATTCAGGTTTGGTTCATGAATCGACTATACAATAATATGTCAAAATCAGTACATATTGTTAACGCTCAAAGGGCACTCAGTATTGCAATATGCTGTTATTGTTAAAGATATGAGCTTACTAATAACATGGCATTATGTGGTACAAAAAATTGATACTTAGTAATGTATTCAAATTCAATAAATTCAAAAATATTTCTATTCATTTAGTTGCATTCTTCTATTTTAGTTCTAAACTTGAATTATTGTGAACTAATTAAGTGTAATATTTATTGAATTTATTATTCTACAATGGTCCACCACGTGAGTGCAACAAACATTATAAATTTTACTAAAAATGTATTCAAAATTTCAAATTTTGTTCTATAACCTTTCTTTCTAATAAATTGTGTTCTTTTCTATATTTGTACTTCGTTGTATCCATATTATTTAAATAATAAAAAGGCATTTAAAATAAAATGATGGGCATTTGTTTTCGTGCACTTTTATTGCAGTTTTAGTAACATAACTAAAATCGGGAAAAATTATTGCGACAAAGCAATTTCATTGTAATGTGAATGTTTCGCTCTAAAGATATAGATTTGAACTATCAATGTCTTGTCGGTATGTTGTCATCTATCATGTAATAGTAATAATTAAATCATGATTGAATATGGTATAACAATATTGAATTATCTCCTGACAATGTAGGATTTTCTAGTAAAATTGCGATCATACTTAGAAATAAAAGTGGTCAAGTCCATTTTCAATTATTTGCAGCTAATTGTTAATAATTGCTAAGTATTTTAATAGGAATTTTAAAAATCACTCACTTAGATACATTTCAATGGTGGAATATATTACTTTTATTTATCATATAAACATATTATTTTTTTTTTCTTTTTTACTTTTATTAACCGTAAAAACTTTAATATTGCAATTTAAACGTATCACTTATTTAATTTTTTCATTTTTTCATTTCACTTGATTAGTTCACAATTTTTTTTTCAATTTTTGTGATTAATTGATTTATTATTTATTAATGTGTACGAATTCAGTATTTATATAATATAATGGTTATTTTATTCCTCCGTTTAAAAAAACTGACACTTAAACACTACTTAAAACTATCCTTTCAACAAATTCTTTGCATTTCCGCACATTTTTTTATTAAGTGCGGTTAATACTCATTAAAACTTTTTTAACAATTAATTTTTCATATTTTAATCCAGGAATTCATATCTTCCCGAAATAGCATATTTATACCGTCACTTTTACAGATCGTTTGCATAATTAAAAAAAGTTTTTAATTAAATTATAAAAAATAATTTAAATGACGATGAATTTTTATAAACATCCTACGTAGCTCTATAATAATTGCAATGTATAAAAATGATCCCATAATAATGTATGAATGTCGTAAACGATAGCACTTGGCTTGAATTCGACGACTTCCTCGAAATAACAATCATTTCGCGCAATTGGCACAAATTTGCTTTTGTGTTAGATTAAATGTTTAAAATCACTGAAAATGCCAAAGTGTGCATTTATGTATCGTACTTTCATATTGGCGAGATTCCACCTTTCGCTTTTTTTACTATAGTAAAAGGAGGAGGATTAAGCTTGCTTCGCTTCTTTTTGAACTGTGGTGTATTAGGCGATGGGCGCAAAAAATGCGAAAACAGTGTACTGGTGTGTTGGCGTAATAAGAAAATATGAAAATATAATATTGTATAAGGAAGAAATAGTCTTAACAACGTGATGTATGCGTTTTAATAACGCGCAGCGTTGAACAAAATCTTTGGGATTGTGATTTCATGTTTGAGACGATATCTTGGTTCATTTAATTTTATATGTAACCGTAACATTACCGAAATAGTATTCTCAAACATTCTCATGCACTGTGAATATTAAATGAACAGTTACCAGATTGAAATTTTCACTCTTTATCACCCAGCGAGTGCAGTTTAGTCTCAACATTCATTGCCTGCACTTATTTTAAGTGCAAAAGGGGTTGGAAATCTAATTAATATAGATGCAATTTAATAAATACCAAAGCCGGGAAAAGTTTGTGATTGCTATCTTTGATATAGATATTATTTCTTACATCGAGAGCAATAACAATAAGTCATCGAATGCGATATTCCCGTACGTCGCATTAGCACCTTATAATTAAGCAAACGTTTCGGGGGGTGGAAAGGTATCGGCACCACGTGTACGTATATTCTTCCACTAGCGACGCTCCCCCAATATCGCAAAAAGCAATGCACGCGCTCCGTTTAGATTTCTCTGGGGAAATTGGGACCGAATGAATTCCGATAGTGCATGCGGTCATTTTCCTCCTCGTGCTGCACTTATCATTGCACTGTCACTTTATGTATATCATGAAATTTATACACCCGAGCAGTGCCAAGGCGTGGTGTGGTGATGGTGAAAGAAAACGTCTCCACACACACACACACACACACATACACACTTTTTCGTTCGGTCACTAATGAGTTTTCGATAAGAGGAGGCCGGCGCGCTGCCAATAATATACTGACCCTCACCTATTCGACCAAGCACGCAATAATTTTTCTATATTGCCATTTAATGAGCGCCCACAAACATTTATACATTCTAAATGCTAAATAAATTCTCGCTGAACGACAATACGTTTTCCACGTAAAAAAGTGCGTTCGAGTTTTTTCATCATTAAATTATCGTTCTAGTTGCATTGATTTTTACTAATTCATATGTAATTTAAAATCATTCGCCGTCAAAAATCATAAAAACGCAAAACGGAAACCATTAGAATTTAATGATTTTTTTTGCTGTAAATTTATTACAGGAGGTGGCGCCTACTTTAAATCACCATTAAATTTTTAATAACATTCATGAATTAAATTAGTATTTTTTAGTTAAAATCGCATGCCAATAGTGAAAATAAATTAATACTTATTATTTTTTTAATTAGTAATAAAACGTTTCGTGCGTCGTATAAATAATACTTTAGATTTTATTTTCCATAAAAATTGATTATAAAAATTGAAAATAAACTTTTAAATAGTACTTATATAGAAATATTTAATTAAAAGTTGCTTGATTGATAACTGGTTGGCAAAGGGTTAGTATTAAATTAAACCAAATCCATGTTTTAAAAAATTGTTCATAGAAATTACCTCTGTATTATATAAAACAACAATATTTTTCAGTTAAATATTGACAGCAGTACATAGGTATATTTTATTACTTAGTCCATTTCAATGCTGAACTCTACAAATATTGATTTATTTTCGATAAAAATTGATTAAAAAATATATAAGTAGAACATTGAAACAAAAGTCTTAAATAGTACCTGTATATTTCATTAAAAATAATTTATTAGGCTCTTTTTATATATGTTAGCTGTCAGTCCAACTTAGCTTTATAAGTTCATTGCGTAGATATTTTCTCAAAGTATTTTTTTATTCAACATTATTATGGAATGCAAAAACGAACATTTTCGCCATATTTTGCTTTATGATTTCTGTGAAGGAAAGAACGCAGTGCAAGCCGCCAAAAAGTTACGTAACGTGTATGGTAATGAAGCCCTTAAAGAAAAGTAATGCCAAAAATGGTTTAAAATATTTAATTCTGGAGATTTTACTCTCAAAGATCACAAACGTTAAGGATGACCAGTTGAGCTTAATGAAGATGAAATCAAAACCATCATCACAAAGATAACAAAAGTTTTTTTCATTTAACACAAGAACTCTCTTATTTCATTGAACAAATCGGCAATTACTTAGTTGCCTACCCGATATTTGATAACTAATTGACAAATAAAAGGTTTGGTATTAAATAAAACCGAGTTCATTTTTGAGAAATTACTTTGACATTGTAAAAAAATAATATTTTCTAGTTAAACATTTATTTATTTAAGAAGTTTTACTAATTGCACGTCATTTATATGATGGTATAAATAGTTTTTAAAACTTCTACGTAATTCTGGTGTTTATGCCACCCAATATCTTTTTTGTCAAATCTAATAAATCAATGAATTTTTATGTTTTTCACTATATACATGATAGTAATTAATTACCTAACTCAGAAAATAAATTAAAAATTGCATTAAAAACAGTTTTAATAGTAAAAAAATTTGTGATTCTTTTAAAGTACGTCATAAAATAATTTACAGCTTGATAAATGGCAAACTGTTGATATTTTAAGTTGTCTTACTAAATTTTTGTGATGTTTTGAAATGCATAGTGCATTACTTAAAAAGTTGCAATAACTTTAGATTAAAATTTACATAGAAATTTTAAAATATACATGCTGAATAGATTTAGTTATTTTACTTTGAGATGAAGCTATAGGCATAATATTTATATTCATGTTTTTGATTCCAGGGTTCAAAATAATAGGGCCAAACATATAGAGATTATATTTAAGGTCAATAAAGGTAATAATAACACCTTGTATAAAATCTATATTAAATTACTGTAATCCAACGCAAAATGTTGATATTTCACTAATTTCCGGCAATTATTATGAAATTTGACTATACCCATATACGAATATGGTAAATAAATTATTTGTACGTAAATAGTTAAAAATAAATTATAAGGAAATTAACGATTTTAACATACATGTTGTGCTGTTTATTATCTAATTTATATATAAACATTTTAATTTATATTATTAATTTCACATAATTATTATTTTTATAATACAAATAATATTATGATATAGTGAAAATGCACTATAAAATGATGTAGAACATAAAGAAATTAACCATTTTAAAATAGACGTCATAAAACAAAGTAGAATTTGTGTTGTGTTATGCTTTTTTTACATTTAAAGCCTGATAAATAACAGCAAAATATTGATATTTCTTGTAATAAAATGTTTTACTGATTTCCGCATGATTTTTACGATAATGTACTCTGCAATTTTGTGCAATAAAAAAGTTATTCAAAATAGGTTTATGAAATAAGTTGTTCGATATACAAAAAATATTAAGTAAATTAGTTGAACTATACGATTTGTTTGAATGCAACGCTTTAATGAGCGTCCACACATTGCTTCTAAACCGCTTTGAATAAATATTCGGATTTTTTTGGTAGGGCGTCAATTCGTTTCCTAATAATGTACTCTGCAATTTTGTGCAATAAAAAATTATTCAAAATAGGTTTATGAAGTAAATTGTTGGATATACAAAAAATGTTAAGTAAATTAGTTAAACTCTACTATATTTGTTTAAATGCAACGCTGTAATAAGCGCACACACATCCTTTTAAACCGTTTTGAATAAATATTCGAATTTTTTTTGGAAGGGCGTCAATATATACTCTGCAATTTTGTGCAATAAAAAATTATTTAAAATAGGTTTATGAAGTAAGTTGTTTGGATATTAAAAAAATGTTAAGTAAATTAATTGAACTATACTATTTGTTTGAATGCAACGCTTTAATGAGCGCCCACACATGCACCTAAACCGCTTTGAATAAATATTCGGATTTTTTTGGAAGGGCGTCAATTCGTTTCCTAGTCGAAAGTAAAAATATCTGTCGCATTAATGCACGAGCCGCATGTATTATGTATGTATCGATAAACATAACCGCATGTAAGTGATA
>JARJDW010001754.1:0-68098 GCA_030264715.1 Adinopsis sp. GC000173
AGTATTGTAGAATGCAAATGAAAAGAACAAACAAAATTCGGATGGATAAATTAACAAAATTAAACACAAAATTCTAATATTGGTAGATAATAAAAATCTTATTTTTATTATATTTGTTACATTGTACAACTATTTGTAGTTGTTGCTAATTTAATTATAATGTTAGATTAAACATCTAATATATAAAATTGGATTAATTTTAATTAACAAAAACTTGATAAATTTTATTTACATAAACAATTGTAATTCCTATATGTACAAAACTTTCATTGCATTATGATACAATTTTATAATATCAGGTGTGCAACTAAGTATTTACCGTTTTTTATTTCATGAAATTGAAACTTTATTACAAAAGAATTGTTATAAANTAGATTAAACATCTAATATATAAAATTGGATTAATTTTAATTAACAAAAACTTGATAAATTTTATTTACATAATTTACAATTGTAATTCCTATATTTACAAAACTTTCATTGCATTATGATACAATTTTATAATATCAGGTGTGCAACTAAGTATTTACCGTTTTTTATTTCATGAAATTGAAACTTTATTACAAACGAATTGTTATAAACAAATGAATGAAAATATTGAATATTGACTAACTATAATCTTGTGCCATCTTTGTGGCATAGATCGAATACCGGCGCTACGGTAAAAATGCTCTTCTTGCAAGTCTAACCATAAATCAATCAATTTTTTTATCTCTTCATAAGAGTGGAACTGCTGATCAGCCAGACCATGTGCCATCGAACGGAACATGTAATAATCCGAAAGTGTAATATCTGGGAACTGTATAGCGGGGACAGGGTAGCAATTTCTATTCGAACGTTTTCAGATACGTTTTTACGCAGCTTTGCCAAGAATGAGGCCGCGTGTTGTCATTCAGTTGAATCACTTTGTCGTGCCTCTGCTCGAATTGTGGCCATTTTTCCTGTAATACTCGACTCAGTCGCATCAATTGAGTTCGATACCATTCTCCAGTTATGGTTTCATTCGGTTTCCAGAGGTTTCAATCATTTCTAACGTATGCAATCGCTTGGAAATGGCTTGGCCTCTTTGAGCAATGCTACCAATTTAGCGCCTTTGAACGTTTTTTGGCTATCTTCACACGGACGGTCATCAGCATCAATCAAAATCACCGTCTTTGAAGCGACAAAGGCAATCACAGCACGTTGCTTCACTGAGAGCTCATCCCATCTCCGTAAACGTAGCCGTAGTTTTCTTCGATTGAAACAAGAAAATCAACACTTGTCGCAAATCAGCCATCTTCCAAGAAGCAACAGTATATGATGCTAAAAGAAAATCACTAAAGTAACAAAGCGGTTTGTTTACGACATGTTTATGCTTGCCTTTTTGCACATTTTGCTTTTCGCTGAAGCCATCTATATTTAAATTCATAAACGTGCATGTGTAATAATAAAATAGATATAATCAATATTTGTTACACAATATTTTTCTACAATTTTAAGTTGTAAATCCGATTTTTTGTTTGAATTGGCACTGATTCTTGCATGACAATAGAGCGGTCATACATTGATGTAAACGATTTGTTGACGCAATTCACTATTGTTAAAGATCATTTCACAGCTGTACATACATATTTGCATTTTAAACTAATATTTTATGGGCTGCTTGATGATTATGCTGAAGTAATTTTGCGGTTGATGCAAAGTCAGTACAAACCTTATAATAAACAGATGGAAAAAATACAATGCAATAAAAACACACTGCAAAAAGAAGTTGCAAAGTATAATTAATTAAAAGTTGTACCAATTTCAGCCAAAAATGTTTTTGAGAAAGATGTTAGTTCAAACCAAATTTTGAATAACAAAAAAGAAACATAACGCGTTTAGAATTAGTGAATAATATTGTGAATGAATTTATTTGACTTTTATCAATATTTGTAGAAACGAAATATTAACGTCGAAGTGAAAAAATAAGACTCAATTGCATGTTTATTAGATTCATTAGTTGAGATTCATATAAAGCTGGATAAATATGACCGTAATAAAGTTAGTAGATGATGCTTAGTGCGAGAATAGATTATCAACTATTTTATTCAAGATTGATATGAAACAGATTGTGCACTTGCTGCACTAATCAGTTGAAAGACAATAAAATGTGATTTTTAAATTTTCAAACTAAAATTCAATGGCAATGCGTTGATTGAAAAATAACATTATGCCGTTTAAATGTGACCAGAATGTGATAAAATTTGGATAAAATTAATTGAATTGTTTAATAATGTTAGAAAATGTTTCTGGAGAAAATATGAAATAATTTTGGAACTAATACAAATGTAATATTGTTTTGACAAATGAAACCTTTAACTTGAAAGAATAAACGATTTCTATATTAATTATTATTATTAGCAGATCAAAATTACGCACAGGATAGTAAGCAAATATGCTATTTGCAGACAATTCGCCTAAAATCGTAAAATTAGTACACAAAAAATAATTTTAGTTCGAGAGATTTTCAAACCGTCAAATTAGAATGGAAACCAAATTTGATTCCATTTTATTATTAAATATTTCAATGATTTCGGTAAGGTTCGCGTTATACGCTATATCACATGCGCTTATTCCAATGCAGTTTTTAATTGTGTAATCGCAATTAGCATCCAATAGTGATTGTACGATTTTTGGTAAATTTGCCATAACGGCGTAATGCTAACATGTCATTCCAACACAATCGATTAAATTTAATTCATATTTGTTATTCTTAATTAAAATAATAGCCGATTCTTCTGCTTTATTATCAATTACCAAATGTAATGCAGTTGATTTATATTCGTTAGTTTGTATGTTGAACGGGCAGTTGTCACGCTGTACTAATATTTCTATAATTTCGTGATTGTTTTTTGAGCTGCATAATGAAGACATGTCACATTGTAGCTTATTTGCAAGAGATATGTCAGAGTTTGAATGATTAAGTAACAGTTTTGCAATTTCTGTTCTGCTATTATCATCAGTTGCAATATGTATTGCGGAATTTTGATCATTGCCTACTTTATTACAGTCGCAATTGGCTTCTAATAATAACTTTACTATTTCTAACGAATTATCTCTAACGGCATAATGCAGGGGTGTATTTTGATCTTTATCCTGCGAGTTTAATGGACAATTCTGATCTGCTAATATTAATCTTGTTATTTCAACTGATTTAATTTCAATTGCTAAATGCAAACAAGTATGTCCATTACAATTACAGGACAACAGGACTTTTATATTTTATTGGATGGGGATGATGAAATGATGTGTGCTGGAAATGATGTGTTAGATATAATTAACACGTTCATAAAGACGTTGGTTAAAAAATACAATGTAATGATCACAACTAGAAAGTCATACGAAGATCGATTGCAAACTTAAATAGAGTGTAATTTATATTCTATTAAAGATTTTGATAAAAAAGAACAAAAAGAATTTGCTAAAATTTTCTTCAAAAACAATGTCAAAGGTATTCCACAAAACGTTTCTGATGAGAAGTTGGAACAAATTATTGATGAAATATTTGACATCCCTGCAAATGATGAATTTTTAATAATTCCATTGCAATTGGAGATGTTGCTTACTTCATTTTTAGATAATTTTCTCAAATATTATCATGGCGAGGACGAAATATCTCTGACTCCTAAATTTAGTAATTTATATGACTTTTATTTTACATTTGTGGAATGGAAAATTAAAATATATTTAGATCGTGTTTGTTCATTACAATGTCTAGAAGAAATAAAACAATTTCTAAGACACACTATTTTAAGTGATCATATTTATTATTCAATGAAATTGTTTAACCACTCGCATGACGAAGAATTTTAATCGTCACTAGATTATAATATATTAATACAAACTGGATTTATAAGCAGTATTTCAGCGAGTGGAGATCAGATTGTATTTGTTCAGAATACATTTGCTGACTTCTTTTATGTACATCGAGTTATTAGTCACTTAGATAAGACTAAGAAATTAGATATGACTGATGATAAAATGTATGTAGAAGATTTTGCATATAAAATGCTTAATTCAAAATTTATAAACGATATATTCTTTCGTTTTTATATTTTAAACAATGTTTAAAAAATTCGCTACGTGTTAATTCATCATTATCTTTAGAGATTTCAATATTTTCTAAAATTTTAGATATTTTGCCTAATCTTATTGAAATTGTCAGCATGCCATGTTTGTATAGTTGAAAAAGATAACTAACAATAGTACTCTTACCAGCTCCAGCATCTGCAGTTAGAATCAGTGCCTTTTTAAAATTGTTTGGTTCAAAAATGCTTTCATCGACTGCTTTCTCGCCTTGATCGTTAAAAAAGGTGCGTGGCATGTAATTGTTTTCACTAAAACACATTCTACTGAAGTACTTGGATACTGGTACCTGCTCATGAGCTGCAAAGAAAATAATTAGATTTTAGAAAAGTATAGAATAAATATATTATGTTAATATTACGACTATTTCGAAGTGTTTCATAAAAGTTGTCTCTTGTTAATGCTATGTTTAAACTCTTGTGCCATCGTGTCAATTGCATAATTGACATGTCATCATACACTTGTTTAGTGTCCTCATCACTCATATTGATGATCTTATCAAATACAAATGTACTTAATTTCTCATCATCCGGTTGATTGTGAAGAAGTATCAGTTTCTTTAAAAAACTTCTAAAATGTGTTTGGTTAAACTGCTTTTGGATTATTTCATTCTCCAATAATTTCTGTATGTCTTCCTTCGTCGCCTTCACCAAAATATCTCGAACCTCTTTGGTGTCTTTATTTTCATAAAATTTTTGTTGTAAAATGTGTAATAGTGTAGATTTAGGTTGAAAAATATCACGTTTAGCAAAGTCTTTGAAGGTTTCAATAACGCATTTATCGAAGTAATCTTCGTGAAACTGAACTGGTTTGGAATTTGGATGAAATGAATCAATCCATAGATAGTCAGCAATTTCTTTATTGTTTAACTCTTTCAGGTTCACAATATCCGGCAACGTTCCATTAGTAAAAATTACAAAATGGATGTTCTCTTTTGCCACGCCATCAAACATTGTATCCGCTGCCGTATTGTCAATAATGCTCTGGTACGACTTGTAACACTCTGAAAGCAGTTTGTCGAATAAGAAGTGTGTATCTAAGATGGTTTGCTGTTTGTGCTTTAGCTGCAGTAAGATCAAATGCCACCCCTCATTGCGCTTATACTTAAAACATATATCGTCGAAATTGCCAAAACCATCTACGTTGCATGCCAGGTAGAAGTGATTCTTGCGTTCTAGTCCTTTCAGTAGCAACCAAAAGGCTAAATTCACTTCATACCTCTGCCCGTGTCCCGTAATACCACCTCTGGTTTTTTTGTACGTTGTTGTTTTCTCCTTAAATTGAAAGCAACAAATTAAAATATTATAAAATATTAATTTAAAGTAACTAAACTTGTATAATATGTCAATTTGTATCAAATAAATCAATTTTAAAATTTCAAGAGAACAAACATACAAACACCCTGAGTTCATAAAAGCATTGTAAGAAGGAAATGAAATTATTTATTATTTGCTATTTCGTGTTTTTACTACTTACTTTCAAATTATTTCGCTTCGCTTGTTGGCTCCTGTTACCTTTGGATTGCTTTCGCTCATTCTCGTTGGCACTTTCTTGGTAAAAGGCTTGTTTGTTTGAATTCTAAATTTAAAATAAAATGGATTTTTAGTTAGTTCGCAATAGAAGGTATATGTTAGAGAATGTGTTAACACGCAAGACAAAATATTTAAATTAAACTACAATTGATGTAATTTGTGATAAATAGCGAATGGTATTGTCTTGGAAAGTTATTTTCTTAAAATAATCGAATTTAAATCTATTTTATACTTATACTATACTATACTTTGTTAAATCAGTTTAAATCCAAATCGATACTTTATTATTAATTAATATCTATTTAGCATAATCATGTTTTGCTGTAAGAATATTTTATCATCTTTCAGCGAATAGTTACTTAGTAAGTAAACGATTTCACTTCTAAACAAGCGTTAGTATGTTTTTGTGTTCTTAGTATTTTAGCCTAGCGTACAAGCACTATTTCTATAATTATTTTGAAATAATTGTAATACATTTTTTACTTTTAAAATAAACAACAACGTATCTTAAACAATTTGTTAAATAATAATTAACATATTATATAGGTTTTATAAGATTGATAAATAAAGTTTTTAATGACGTATAAAATGATTCATCTAATATTTATTATATTCATATGTGAAAAAATGTTGATTAAAACTTTTTGCGGCAAGGATACAAAGCTTGAACGCTTTTGCATATATTTGAGCAAATTCAATCTGATTTATTACACAACTGTTATATATAAAGTTAATCGTACTTTAGCTATGAATTGCAAAATAATAAGTTGAATTAATCTTTTAATGTGGTTGATTATTGAGATAGCAATTTAAGTGTCTTTTTTTTAGAATTATCACAAAGTAATTACATGATCAGAGTTTCATCTCGATTACGCATTCCACGAATCAATCACGCATCTCGATTATGTTTTTTGTGTCCCACCGAAAAGTTGTCGTTATATAATTTCGTTATGAGTAGGTAAATAAGCAACGATTATTCTTTTGCTTTTACGCTCACTGAAATCTATGCCGCGTCTATAAGCACTTTGATAAGCGCGACATTAGGTAAATAAACAAATTCTCACATTAAAAAGTACTTTCAAAATCAGTTTCATTTACTTTCAAATTCCATTTCATTTAAATGCTGATTAAAAGTTGAATTGCAAGCAATAATTTTTCGAAAATGTGCAAACTTGCGTCAAGCTAACGAAGTAATTGAAACGAGCTGAAAAAACCGTACTATGGTAAATCCGTACAATACAAGATAATACTGTGGTAAAAAATTGTCTCATTTATTAAACAACAATTATATCTTGTTGGTATTGTTCTTATTGATAAATTATGATAAACTCAAGATAATAATTCAAGTTAGAGATGTGCAAATGGGAGGGAATTTTGCGGGACCCATTGGGACCCACTCGGATGGTATGGCATTGGTTGGAATTTAAGTTTGTTTAGTGTTGTAGGTAATGGGAATCCTATGGGATTATGTGAGTCCCACTGCATATTAATTAATTAATGGACATATTTGAATTTTATTATTTACGTCAAAGGTTTAACATTAAATAACAAAATGAAAATATAACTTCTTGCAATAACAAATTTTTATTTTTTTGCGCAACCATCGCAACCATTGCAATTGTGGAAACGTCCGGGTAGTGGTCGCAAATAAAAGGTATTGCAATTTACTACACGTCAACCGCTTCTTAACACATTGTTTAATAAATTTTGGGCCTAGCTTAGAAGGGGGGTTGTTAATAACAAATGCATGCATATTATTTTTAGTAAATACTGTATAACTTCTTAAAGGTTGCTTGTCAAAATTTCAACTCAATTGTTTAATTTGTTTGAAATATATATTTTGTATGCTAGTTTGCACGCAATGGATGAATAAATTCCCGTCGATCTATGCCTATGGATGAAAGATGGATGGAGCCGTCCAAAGCCACCAAAATGTCAAGTTTTTCCCCACAAAGTGTTAGCCTCTGGTTTTTTTTTGGCATACGCAAAGTATTTTATTCATTGATCACCCTGAGAAAGGTAAAATCATAAATTATTAAATATTTGTTATCAATTTCCTTAGATCTAATTCGAAAATAACTCAGTAATTTCGCACGGGCTTTCTTCATATATGGACTCTCTGCGCACCATATAAGTTTTTATCTATAACGTTATCAACATTTTTTTTATTTTACAACAAAATTTAATCCACTTGAGACACATGTGAAGTGTTTTAATAATAAATTCCTTCCAATAAATTTGCATCTATATTTTATTATCACCATGTGCGTAGATGAAAGATTCTATTAATTTATAGATTGCATTATATGACTAATTCTATCAATATTGGCGCCGCTCAGTTTCACTCCGAACAAAAACCTGTTCGAAATACTCGAACAAAACTTATTAACGATTCGGCAGCCGCGCAATCAACACACATTCATGCCGTTCAAAAGTTTGTCCATGACAGCTATTAACAAAAACAAATATCAAGGATAGGTTTGTATGTAGGTACGTGCGCATCTAACATATGTAACTTAATGTAACTCATACAATTACTCATCGCTTTATTAGATCTATCAACAATGTTGTGGCTAATTTATACTGCGCTGGCCATCATTTTAAGCTATTTTCTGTTCGTACGACCGCAAAGCTATTGGAAGCGCCGAAATGTGAAGCAAAATCCAGCAATACCCTTTTTTGGAGACAATTGGAGGGCGTTTTTGCGATTAGACTCGTTTCCTGATTTGATTTTGAGATTGTACAAAGCATTCCCCAATGAAAGGTAGATAACTCTAACATCTAGTTATGTTTTTATTCTTATGCAATTTTTTGTAGATATTTCGGTGGTTATCAAATGACACAGCGTGGCTTGTTTATTAAAGATCCGGAACTAATTAAACAATTGACTATTAAAGATTTCGATCATTTCATGGATCATAGAAACTTTTTACCGGAAGGTGTAGATCCATATTGGAGTAAAAACTTATTTGCATTAACAGGTAAAAGATCTATTCTTGTGCAAAATCAATGCAATCAAAAAGAAGGCAGCTGCTCGGGGCTCGCTATAAATTGTGGCCCGCAATACGTTCTAAAAAACACAAATTGTAATAAAGCGGCCCTTAAACGTTCAATGTACTCGTAAACGTCGGTGTAAAAGATTTAATTTTTTCGTACGTATTTAAAATTGATGAAATCCAATAAAATTCTTTGTAAAAGTGTCTGAAAATCTAGAAAAAATAATATAAAATTACTTTAGAATTGGTGCAATTTTGATTAAAATGAAGATATGTTATTACTTGTCTCGAATTGGATCAATAAAATTGTTAATTAATCTTGTTTATCTGCGGCAAATTTTATAAAAGAGCCTGTAAATATTACTTTGTCTATTGTCCACGAAGATCTAAATTAGACGCTGCCAGAAGGCTTATTTTAATAAATTTTACACCAATTCTTATCAATTATTCGAGTTTTTGTTATACAAACAGTTTGCCTTGCCAAACAAAAGTGCTCGCTATTACCTATTGGTGCAAGATTTATTAAAATAAATAAAACAAAAATAAATGTTGATCTTTGCGGACAATAGACAAAGTAATATTTACGGGCTCCTTTAAAAAATTTGCATCTAATTGGCAAGAAAAATTAATAATTGTTAAATTTTGCATCAATTTTTATCAATTATTCGATTTTTTTATTATAGAAGTAGTAGCGAGTATTTTTTTGTGAGGTGGGCAGAGAGTTTTCAATTCCATCTCGCTAAAGAAAACTTTTCCTTATTACTATTACTTATATAAGAAAAATTCAAATACATGTAGTAAACATACAATATTTCTAGGCAATACATGGCGTGAGATGCGTGCCACGTTAAGTCCATCGTTCACCGCAACGAAAATGCGCGCGATGTTCACACTGATGAATGAAACAGCACAGCAATTCAGCAACCATTTCTTGCAGAAGAATGAAACGGTGCATGTGTTGGAGGTGAAGGATGCATTTACACGATATGCAAATGATGTGATTGCAAACTGTGCGTTTGGTTTGAAATGCGATTCACTCGAAGAGCGTGATAATGAGTTTTATGTGAACGGACGCATCGCCACTGATTTTTCAGGATTTTGGCGTACGATGAAGTTTATGGTGTTTATGTTATGGCCAAAACTCGGGGAAGTAAAATATTTATATAATTTGCCTAGTACTTTGTTAATTGATTATTTTTTATTTTTAGGCACTTGGTTTTACAATATTTGATAAAAATGTTGCTGCTTTTTTCCAAAACATCGTCACAAACACAATAAAACTACGTGAAAAACAAAATATTGTACGTCCGGATATGATAAATTTGCTAATGGAAGCTAGAAAAGGTCGTTTACAACACGAAGATGACTCAAATTCAACTGATAGTGGTTTTGCCACTGTAACAGAATCGCACATTGGACTTGCATCAAAACCACAAAAACAGGAATTAACTGACGTTGATATAACAGCACAAGCTTTAATATTTTTCTTTGCTGGCTTTGAAACAGTATCAACTCTAATGACATTCCTTGCTTTTGAGCTAGCGCTAAATCCCGATATTCAAGAGCGTCTACGCAATGAAATTGATGAAACCAGTGAGAACTGTGACGGTGAATTAACCTACAATAGCTTAGCGCAAATGAAATATATGGATATGGTTATTTCTGGTAATAAAATAATACTCTCTCTGTTCTCAAATATTGAAATACATTTCAGGTGTTATTTATATCCCACATTATGTAATCAAACCTTTCAAATGATGTTAAATCGAATATTTCAAACTTTACATAAGTGTGGCACATATCAGAAATGCTATTCTAAATAGAATACAATAATAATTCCTAAAATTTTTAATTGATTTTATAATGTGTATAATGGCAGTGATCGCAAAATTCGCACCATTGCACCGCGAAGCACTAAAATATTTGTGTGAGGGCGCTGCCAGTATTTGAATATTTCACGATTAATTAAATTCTAATCTATACGTAAAGTTTCTATAAACTTATTATTATATCATATGCTATTATCGTTAGAAATGATGTCCTTTCTCTGCCCTACAAGTTGCAACAGTTATACTATATAATATAGTTTTGTTGCAGAAACTTTGCGCAAATGGCCAGCTGCAGTGCTCACCGATAGAATGTGTGTTAAACCATACACTATTCAACCAGTGAATGAAGGTGAATCGCCCGTTCATATTGAGGCAGGACAAGTACTTTGGCTACCAATTATGGGAATTCATTACGATCCCAAGTTCTATCCTAATCCGGAGCGCTTCGATCCGGAACGTTTCAACGATGAAAATAAGAACAACATTCAACCATACACATATCTACCGTTTGGGGTTGGTCCTCGAAATTGCATTGGCTCGAGATTCGGTTTAATGGAAACGAAAACAGTTTTTTTCCATATTCTATCGAAATTTGAAATAGTTGTAGTGGAAAAGACGCACTTGCCGCTTAAATTGAGTAAACAACAATTTAATTTGATACCGGAAGGTGGTACTTGGTTGGGGTTGAAGAAACGATAAATAATATATATTTTATTCATGTATATAATAATGCGTTAAACAATTATTGATTCATTGATGTTACATAAAGATTTAATAAACAATTAAATGTCCTAACCATAAGTGCAAACATAACCTTAAACTGTCAATTTGTTGTGAGAATGAAGCTAGAGTGTTACTTTGAGTGTTACATTAAAGCGATTAACGCTTACTAATTGTCTTATCGCTAAAAATATAGTATCGAAAAATGTAACGCCGAATTAGATAAATAGAGGTGCGTCAGTCACGATTGCGCTAACTCGACGAACAAAACATGAACAAATTATTTAAATAATGAAGGAAAAGGCATATCATTCAATTGAACAAATTATTGTTAAAATTCTTTAGTGCTTATAATGGTGAGTAAGGAATTTCTCTCTTGGTATTTATAAAACATCTTAATTGCACCTTGCAGGATTACAAAATTTTCTTGATATTAACGACAACGTTCTCCCAAGTAATTAGTGAAAATCTTCAATTGATCAAACAGGTACGTTCCGGAGAATTGGAAGTGTATAACGGCTACAGGACCATTCGATTAATGCATTTTGAAGTAGACGAAGACATTGAGTTTGCTTCATTTCGATTTCGTGCCTCTCAGATGGGAAGTTTGTTGAAAAAATGTACGGATAAAGCGGTTTTGGTGTACATGAAACACGCATCGATACCTATTTTAAACCCTGACGATTCAAAGTATCCGGACAATTTTGTGGCAAACTTTACCCAATTATATTATTCTAATTTCACAGCGAATAATCGATTCAATTACATAAATATTACGAATCCTGTAGCTGGTATTTACTATGCTGTCACATTTCATCCATACAAGAATCCAAAGAACGAAGCCATCACACAACAAGGTGTGTATTAATTCGCTACATAGATGAAAGTAATTTAATCAATATGTTTTTAGGATTATTTCAGTCATGCATTATATACGTAGAAGCAAATTTATTTGTGAAAAAATCGACAGCAATTCCAATTGCAGGCCATTTAAGATACAATTTTACTTTAAGAACAAATGAAACAAAGACGTTTAAAGTACAACTGCCGCCCAGTATCGAACAAGCATCATTTAATTTCAATGACATCAAATTCTGTAATAATTGCTCCAATATTACAGCAAGAATTCATCCATTGCACAATTACAATTCCTTCAACGACGTTGAGTATAAATTTACGTATTATAATGTAATACCATCTTCGGATAACAATTATCGCAATTTGTGGCTATTGGATGATCGACAATTTAAGACAGAAATATCCGTGGGATATAATGATGCAAATAACAACAGCAATAACAGTGCATTAATTGATATGTCATTTAGTATTCATCCAAAGTTTGGTGACCTATCACATTTTACAGAAAAGTATTGCCTTTTTAGCAAAGACCATTTAGATATTTTGGATATTCCATATGAACAAATAGATTTAGTACAATCAAAGTCCGCCGATGTGTTTGAATTTACGTACGATTTACCACCGTTTGCAAACGGAACATCACCGGTTCATTTAGTTAACATAGATAGCGATAAATTCGTATCGCTGAAATTCCGCTTGCAGGACGTTGTTGATACAGGCGGAACACTACATATAACATACGCATTCAAGCCAAAATTCACTAGATCCGGACGATACATACATCGCGAGAAGGAGGCAGAAAATCATGTGATTGTTGCTTGTCTCGACCGGGGGCATCGTTCGCTGCCACATCTAGACAAAACATGTTCGTTCATCTACAATCTTTCAACAACCGATCTAATTTTGAACAATACAGTCGATAACGTAAGCAAACTCGTTCCGTATCCAGAAGGTGGTGATTGGTATCTATCACTGCGTCTCTTTTGCAATGTATGTGAACCGTGTGCTTGTCCAGAAAAGTGTGTGGAGAGTTATGATAAATGCGTGGCGAATTGTCATAGTGCGGGCACATGTGCTGATTGTAAGACCGATTGCAAGCGAAAAATCTACGAGAATGATCCGTGTAAGAAGAAATGTGACTGTGAAGGTGGTTGCAAAAGTATCAAAACCGAGAAATGCAATACATCGCTCGTCTTCGATATAAGCTCGTATAAATGCGTCTTCAATCAATGTAGTCCGAATGGAAAGTGTTTGTTGTTGTATTCCGAGGGTGTGATGTACAGCGTGTGTTCTTGCAGGCACGATTTCAAAGGTATTTAGTAATGATTTGTTAAATTCTGCATGCGATAAACTCGAATTTAAGTAACAAATTTAATCCCGGTGCTACCTCTTGGGTGGAGGAAATATGACTATGTGTCATTTCTTGCCTGAAAAAAAGTGGTTTGCTAGAGATGTCGTTAATCGAGGGGAAGTCAAAAGACAGACGTAATAATAAGCGGGAAAAAGAAAAAAAAAACACAAAAAACGCGAATTCTAAAGGGCATCATGGAAGTTCGTATAGGCCTAAACGCTCTAGTTGGCGTAATTCAGTTATTTAATCTAGCGATTATAACAAATTTTGGCCACGTGAAGTTTTACTACATTTATATTGTAATTAATAAATTAAAAAAAGATTTCCAATTGTATTACTGGGGCTAACAGGGTTAAGAAGGAACGCATTACGGAAATATCTCTTATTATTACGTATTTTAGCCATTTTAACTGTGAAGCACAAATAATAGTTAGATACCCATAAATGTATGCTTCGATAATTTATCACGTTTGTTGTTTTAGATGATAATAATAATTGTTACACGTCAGCTCATTATGATTACTGATTATCTCGAAACTTTCGATTCTGACTGTAAATCAAAGTTATTATATTTTCTGTTGCTTTTTTTTGTGAAACAATTTTACATATTGAATACAAAAATTATCATTTATGGGCTTTGGCGCAATTTTATAACTATTTTCGGAAAACCTAATTAATTATTATCAGAACCAGGGAAAAGCCGTAATAAATTAGTGAATAAAATTGACTACGTGATTAAATTAATCATTTAAACAAAATGCTTAAAGATATATGATATAAAAGACACGAACTAGAGCCGTGGGTATTAAGCAATGCTACGCAAAGAACCTGCAAATTTCCCACATAAAGTTTATAAAAACGCAACTTTTCGAAGGTTTTCCACCATATTTTCATTGCATTTCGAATCAAAAAGATTTCATATCCCTGCTACTAATAAATGTATTTACCTTGATCAATAATTCTCTCCCCAAGTTTTTTTAATGAAAACAAGGTTTTTTGGCATCACAAGAACTAGTTTAAAGTGGGCTATAACGCAATTATATTTTTTAATTGTTTATCACCTTTGCGGAACATTTTTTTTTAAAGAGACAATCTAATTCATGCCACCTATTCATGGGAAATTAAAGTTATTTAGAGTGTAAGCAAGTGTGACTTCGAGAATTTTTGCGATTAACTATGTTACTTAAATCAGTTACAGCAATTGAGGGACAATATCAAATAATCGATTAGTATTTAGACGCGTTAAAATATTTTAACATTCTCTCATTAATGATTGGTTAAGTTTTTCATATTGTGAGTATGTTGCAGGTTGGGATTGTTCAGACGACAGCAATACAAATTCAGTAGGAAAAATAATACTAGAAACGCTACTGCTAGTATTGAGCAATATCTTTTTTGTACCAGCAGCAATTTTCGCATTTCGCCGAAAGTACTACGTTCCTATGTGCGCATACGGGTTCACATTCGTATTTTCAAGCTTCTATCACGCTTGCGATTCAGGTGAAGATAAAATTACATTCTGTTTGATACGGCTCAACGTTCTGCAATTTGGCGACTTCTTCTGCGCGTTGAATTCGATTTGGGTGACGCTAACCGCTATGTCTTACCTTCCACAAAACATCACACATGCTTTCAACATAGTTGGCGCGACGCTGATCGGAATCGGAACGACATGGGACAAACAGTCGTTATGGGTATTTATCGTTCCATTTGGCTTAGGAGTGTTGGTATGCGTTGGAAGCTGGGCGCAAAGATGGTACAAAACAAAAGCGCTCTTTCCTCGCCGTAGGTATTTAACTGTTAATTTACCAATTGGTGCATTTTTTGCCGGAGTTGGCATTATTATTTTTGCGCTATTTCAAACCAAAGAGAATTATAAGTACACGCATAGTGCCTGGCATGCTCTGATGGCGGCTACTGTAATTACCGTTCTTCCAAACGCGAACACATTCCTGCCGGATATTAACGAAGAATACCTGTAACCAACTAATTTCATTGTGATTAACAAAAAAAAACATAGAAAGTATTTATATATTAATTCCACTTTATATTACTATGCAGTACAAAATATATAAATATGTATATTTTATTTAAATATTATTATAAAAATTAAATTATTCTACCATATACCATTTGTCGTTCCAAATCCTCAGCCTTAATAGTTCCATCGATGCTTTCACAATTCTTGTTGAATACAGAATAAGCACTCACCTCATTCTCCTTCTTTTTACCCGTTCTCGTATTGAAATAAATTATAACAAATCCAGATATAACAAAATAGACAGCACCGAATTCAAGCTTAATAAATATTATCCACAGGGTTATCCAAATTGCCGTTATTAGAAAGTAATAAATAAAATCTAAATTATCACATTGCCATTCAGGACTTTCGCTTATATCACTTTGAACGTCCGAGCCAGCGGTTGAATTTAAATCATCCTTTGTTAAAGGTTCTTTTATAAGAGGTTCTCTAGGCTGTTCTTGTTCCTACAATCATTATTTCATTAGTTTAATACAAGGTTCATAAACAGTTGTTACCATTTTAACATCTTTTGTAACTCTCCGCCTGAATAAATTCGTGAATTTCGCCTTCAAATCGTTATAATATTGTTCCCGTTCCTTCTTCTTGCGATAGTCAGCCAATTTCTTCTCCATATTTTATCATACCATATATATTTAACGTCGACTTGATATTATAAACGATTTATTGCAATATTTGTTCATTTTCCACAATTCGAAACGTCAGCTGTTTCGTTAATAGTGGAAGATAATGAAGATAACACACAATTATCTGTCAGAATTAATTTTTCAAACTATGGTAGAGAGAGCGCGCGTGTAGCATTGTAGTTTGCATTATAACCGCGAGGCGCTAAACGTCTTGAGATAACCTCAAATCGGTGAACGACAGCATTTCTCATTTTTCAGTAAAGCCAACGTGCATGTGTTTCCATACGTCCCATACGGTGGAGTACTGAAAAAGGCATTTAGATTTTAACACCCGCAACAGTGTAGTAAAATGCAGATCACTTTTAATAAAGCATCTCCCACATTAGGTTAGTAATTGCACAATATTTCCCAAAAGATTCATAAAAATTAATATTCTAATTTTAGGAGGTGTACTATTTGCAAACCATTTAAAGGAAAATGATAAAGTTTCATTAAATGTTACATGGGAAAATGAAAGTACGATTGTTTTTAATTCCAAGAAGAGTAGTTTCAATACAGACAATGATATTTGCCGGATTTTGGCGAAGATACTCAATGAAAAGCAATATTACGGCCAGAACTTTAATGAAAAAACGGAAATTGATAGTTGGTTAACCTTTTCCAATACATCATTTGCATCAAAGAATGATTATACATCATCTATCCAATATTTAAATGGCTACTTGGCACCATTTACATATTTAGTTGGAAAGCGCTTAACAATCGCAGATTTCTGCATGTTTGCAGCGTTGAAAAGTAATCTAATTCACGCTTTAATTGATATTTATTACATAGATTTATTGTTTTTCAGAGAATAAATTTTGGGTGGACGAATTAAACAGAAAATCACCATCCAACAATGTTCTAAGATGGTACACTTACATTGAGGCTTTACCGGCTGTTTCATCTTGTTTGGCAGCGTTGCCAGACGACATTAAACAAGCAATGAGACCAACATCATCGCGTCAGTCAGTTGAAAAAACATCATCAGGACGCGCACAAGAAGGCAAATTCGAAGATTTGCCGGGTGCTGAAATGGGCAAAGTCATAGTACGTTTTCCACCGGAAGCATCTGGTTATTTACACATCGGTCACGCTAAAGCCGCCTTATTAAATCAATACTATCAGCAAACATTTAAAGGCAAATTGATTATGCGATTTGATGATACTAATCCGGCGAAAGAAAACGTCCACTTCGAGAAGGTGATATTAGAGGATGTTGACATGCTGGAAATTAAGCCCGATATGTTCACGCATACATCACAATATTTCGATTTGATGTTGGAGTATTGTGAAAAGATGCTGAAGGATGGTACAGCGTATGTGGATGACACTAATCCGGAATTGATGAAGGAGCAGCGCGAACAGAAAGTTGAGAGTGCAAATCGAAGTAACGGTAAGAATTTATTCATTATATAGAATAGGGCAGATAAAACGCGTATTTTATAAATGCATATTGTTCTGACAAGGAAAGCGTCACATTAATTTATTATGTTTGGCTACGAGGTGCGGCACCGTGAATGCAATAGTAATTAATCTAGTAATTCAATAATAGTTAAAGCAATACCGTTTTAAAGAGAAGACAAGACCATTATCAAAAGTCAGCGCTTACTACGGCCGAATGAGGGGGCTCTAACTGTATCATTTTTTCCAATTACGTGATTTGTAAGGGCTGCAAAAACTTTCTTGTGGATGGGTTCCACTTTTCTTTGATTCGCTACTGTTAATATCTTCGACATTCTCCTAAATTCTACCATGATATCGTACAATTAACAACAGCTGGCCCTCGATTTTCGTCGATTCATAACAAAGCCACACCGCGATTCCCTTTTTGTGTTATAATTTTCTGCTTTCTTGCTACTCTAATTTTTGTGTGAATTTGAACATTTATTAGTAGATTAACATTTCATTCAATTATAGATTACGCGAAAAACTTTGCGATGTGGCAAGAAATGAAGAAAGGTACAGAAAAAGGTCAAACATACTGCGTTCGTGCAAAAATTGACATGCAAAGCGCTAATGGCTGCATGCGTGATCCTACAATTTATCGATGCAAGAATGAACCTCATCCACGAACAGGAACTCAATACAAGTATATATTGCAAAATCAAAGTTATCGCCATAAAATTAACGCATTTTCTTCATCTATAGGGTTTACCCTACGTATGATTTTGCGTGCCCAATTGTAGATGCAATTGAAGGCGTAACGCATACTTTACGAACTATGGAATACCACGATCGTGATCCACAATTTTACTGGTTCATCGAAGCTTTAGGTTTACGGAAACCATACATTTGGGAGTATAGCAGATTGTCGATGACGAATACGGTTTTGAGTAAGCGAAAACTGACTTGGTTTGTACAAGAAGGATTCGTCGATGGATGGTTAGTAACAATTAATTTATTAATAACTAATTGCCCAAATGCAACGCGATGATTTTCTTTTGACTAATTATGCCGTTTTAAAAAAACGACTCGGGTTAGTTACGCGCATTAGTAATTCGAATATTCGATACTGAATGATGGCTAGTAGCCTAATACTGTTATTTATGACTTTCTAAGAAAGTTTCACATTGAAGGGCTACAACGTTCAGTTGCAAAAAGTCTTATTTGATTTCCAATTTGTTACACAATGTTACACAATTGTTAGATTTTAAAAATGTATGTTTGTTTTGGATAATCCACTTTTATTGATCAATGTTTGTATGTCATATCTCGGAATCGCGTTGTAGTCGCAGAAATATGATAATATGTAATTAATATTTTATCTTAGGGATGATCCTCGTATGCCTACTGTCCGTGGTGTACTGCGCCGCGGTATGACCGTAGAAGGTCTGAAAGAATTCATTATTGCTCAGGGATCTAGTCGCTCAGTAGTCTTCATGGAATGGGATAAGATATGGGCGTTTAATAAGAAAGTAATTGATCCAATTGCACCGCGCTACACAGCGCTTGAAAGCGACGCTATCGTTACGATCAACGTGAAGGGTGCCAAGGAGGAGAAGATCCAAGCCGATTTGCATCCGAAGAACAAAGACGTTGGCGTTAAGGATATTTGGTTGAATAATAAAATCTTCATCGAAGCAGTGGATGCTGAAACGTTGAAGGAGGGAGAGAATGCAACGTTTATCAATTGGGGCAATTTAATGATTAAGAAAATTAATCGCGCTAATGGTAAAATAACATCAGTGGATGCCGAACCAAATCTGGACAATAAAGATTATAAGAAAACTGTTAAATTAACTTGGTTGGCCGACACACCTAAATCAAAATTTGTGCCAACATGGTGCGTTTACTTCGACCATATCATGAGCAAAGCATTGCTGGGCAAAGATGAAGATTTCAAGCAATACGTTGGACATGAAACGAGGGTGAGTAGTACAAATTAAAAATATCCATCGCGATACCGTTACTTGCTTGTTACTTTCGACGTTATTTGTATTCGATACTTTTTTAATTTTCGATCCCTGTCTTACTTCTTTAGTAGCAAAAAGCAACGCGTTATTAATTTTTCAGTAACGGTAACGAGTACTTGTCTAAGACGTGATGCGATAGTGATCCGATGTTCGATACGCGATGCGATTAGTAATGTCCAGTTTTACTTGCGTACATTTAAAATTTACATAACATGGCCTAAATGATTGCATTGCCTAATGTATCGCTTGTTTTGCCTATCACATCACTGCAGCATGCATCGGAAATACTTTTTTGAAATCACGTTCCGGTCTCTGAATATATCTTATTCATTTTACTGCATTGTTTACAGAAAGAAATTAAAATGCTAGGCGATCCTGAATTGTGCAAATTGAAGAAAGGCGATATCATCCAATTACAACGCAAAGGATTCTTCAAAGTTGATGAAGCGTACAAACCAGCCAGCGAATTCACAGGCGTTGAGCAACCAATTATATTATTTTATATTCCTGACGGTCATAAAGGCTCTTCATCAATTCCCAATAGCAATATCAAGGTGGAGTCAAAACAGGTTAGTGTCGTATTTTGTAAAAGTAGACTGCTTATTAAAGTGAAAGTTGAAAGACGTGGCATACCACGTGCGCTCCTTCGATTATACTTTATTCATTGTTAAACTTTCCTAGGTGGCGGAAGTATCAAGCAAAAAGTCTGCGAATGATATTAATAGTGATATTATCAAGCAAGGCGATGTTGTGCGAAATCTAAAGTTACAAAAGGCCCCAAAAGCTGATGTTGATAGTGCGGTGAAAGTACTGCTCGACTTAAAAGCTCAATATAAAGCTGCTACAAATAGCGAATGGAAACCTGGTTGTGTTGTTCCAGCTGCATCAACACCAACAACAACCAACACGCAAAAATCTGCGAGTGATGTGAATGCTGCTATCATCAAACAGGGCGATGCTGTTCGAAATTTAAAAGCGCAGAAAGCACCAAAGGACGAAATTGATACCGCTGTCAAATCATTGCTAAGTTTGAAAGCTGAATACAAAACGCTAACAAACACTGAGTGGAAACCAGGCTGTGTAGTACCAACGCAAACTTCCTCTGCACCAGCTGCTGTAACAAGCAAAAAATCTGCGAGTGATGTGAATGCTGCTATCATCAAACAGGGTGATGCTGTTCGCAATTTAAAAGCGCAGAAAGCACCAAAGGATGAAATTGATAGCGCTGTCAAATCATTACTAAGTTTGAAAGCTGAATACAAAACGCTAACAAACACTGAGTGGAAACCAGGCTGTGTAGTACCAACGCAAACCTCTTCCGCACCAGGTGCTGCAACAAGCAAAAAGTCTGCGTCTAGTATAAATGCGGAAATTATTAAACAGGGTGATCAGGTGCGAAATTTAAAAGCGCAGAAAGCTGATAAACCCGAAATTGATGAAGCTGTCAAAATTTTACTAGCATTGAAAGCGGATTACAAAAGTGTAACCAATACCGATTGGAAGCCGGGCTGTGTTGTTCCAGACGAAAAACCAGCTACAACTTCAAGTGCAACAGGAAAATCAGCTTCTGACTTAAATAACGAAATTATAAAGCAAGGTGATGCTGTGCGGAATTTAAAAGCACAAAAAGCAGCCAAGGGTGATATTGATAGTGCTGTTAAACTTTTGCTAGATTTGAAAGCGCAGTACAAAGCAGCAACAAATACAGATTGGAAGCCTGGATGTGTTGTTCCAGCAGAAACTAACGTTTCGGCAGGCGGGGATAGTGGTGATTTAAATGCCAAAATAACTGCACAAGGAAATAAGGTAATTTATTAATGTTATGAAATGTTACGTCAATATATATTTTATTATAAATAACGCTACATTTTACATTCAATTTTAAATAAAATCCGTACTAATTTGAATTTATTTCTTATTAATTGAGTATTTTATTTTGATGTGAAACTGTATTTTATATTGTGTAATCTTGCTTGACTGAATTGATACCATGATTGTCTTCACTTGATATTATTGAGCCTGGATAAAAAAAATAAAAAGCATTTGAAGGATATATTTTAATATACAATAAATTGCTGTTTTTGTTCCTCACACAATCCAACGCGTTATTTATAAAAAAATATGTATACAGGGTGTCCAAGATTAAAGGTTACTTCTAAGGTAGATAGGTACTCTATATAAAATCTTTTTTTATTACCTAAGCGCAATGAGAAGTATCTTCAATAGTGTTCAAAATTTCATAATTCTGCACAACTCTTCTTGTAATCTGAATGTTGATTTGTAAAATATGTATTGTATTCTGCAAAAAGATAAATAATGGCAAAAGAAACTGTATTTGTTTTATAGCATTCCGGTGAAGCCAAGTACTTTACATTGCACGACAACCGCTTGAAAACAGTAAAAGCATTAGCACTCATATTTCACACAAAACTTTTTCTACAAGCGCAAATATTTTATTAACATCACACCGTGAAATATAAAATTAAGATTGTCAAAGAATTCAATATACTTCGACATAATGATATAAATAAAATTTATTATTGACTTGTACTTTGATCAGACTTGTCAAGCAAAGTGACATACATATAAATAAGGATATTTTTGCTGACACAAGCAGTCAACGTGTGATAAACTACAGATAAATAGTTGTTACGACTTGTAAAATAGTGTCTTTTTAATATGTTTGCGCTAATCTGTTTCTATATTATCTTGACTTTTAAGGATGTAGTCTATATTTCTGACTAAATACGCTTGTAACCAATATTCTGCAACACCCTGTATTATAAAGTAATTTAGTAATGTTTACATTTACAAAGTTACTTATTTAATCATTCAGATCAGAGAGTTGAAAGCACAAAAAGCAGACAAAGAAGTAATAACAGCGGAAGTTGAGACATTACTTGCTTTGAAGGCTGAATTCAAAGAAAAGACAGGCTCGGACTGGACACCTAATGCGTCTACTGCAAAACCAGCAGATAAAACTTTAAGCAAACCTGAAGGAACGCCTGAAACATACGAACAATACTTAAATCACATCAGTTATCAAGATCAACACGTGAAACAATTAAAAAGCAGCAAGGCTGATAAAGCTGTGCTAAACGCAGAGACTAAAATCTTAACCGATCTGAAAACTAACTTCAGAACCTACTTTAAGATCGATTGGAAACCTGACCTGCAAGTTGGTCAATCGACTACGAAAACAACCAAACATCCCGAACAGCTTCACCAGGAAATGATGGAACAAAATCAGAAAGTGAAGGAATTGAAAGCTGGTGAGTTTATTGTTTAATGATACAATGTTTAACAATTGATTAATATAAATTTTGTTGCAGCTAATGTAAGTAAAGAGATATTAAGTAGAGAGTGTGAAAAATTAGCGGAACTTAACCGTGAGTTTTTGACTTTATCTCCACAGGATATCCAATTTGATGAAGGTAAACTGCAGCATGACTATAATCCAAGCACACCAAGCGCCAGCCTTATGGATCCGCGTGTTGAGAAGTTCACAAAACAAATTACGGAACAAGGTGATAAAGTGCGAAAATTAAAAGAGAAAAAGGCTGAGCAAGTAATTAAATTATAAACATCCAGTTAGTTTAAACAAGTATTTCGTTTATTGTGCATTTTAGAAAGAAATTGATGAAGCAGTAGCTCTTTTAAAGTGTTTAAAGGCTGAATACAAATCGGTAACAGGTGAGGAATATCCAACTGGAGGACGTACTAGTAAGCCTAAGGCGGCACCCAAAGAAAAACAGGCGAAACCTAAAGCACAGCCAAAAGAGAAATCCAAAGAAGATAATAGCAATGTTAAAAAACAAACGCGTCTCGGGTTGGAAGCGAAAAAGGAAGAAAATCTAGCAGATTGGTACTCGCAAGTTATTACGAAAGGAGAGATGATTGAGTACTATGACGTTTCCGGCTGTTACATATTCAGACCATGGTCGTTTGCCGTATGGGAAGCAATTAAGGATTGGTTTGATGTACAGATTAAAGCATTAGGTGTGCAAAACTGTTACTTCCCAATATTCGTATCCAAATCTGTATTGGAGAAAGAAAAAACGCACATTGCTGACTTCGCTCCTGAAGTAATTACCCACTGTAATTTATTCTAACTCTGTGTAACGATTGACAATTTTTAGGTAGCCTGGGTGACGAAATCGGGCGAATCTGATATGGCAGAACCAATTGCTGTGCGTCCTACATCTGAAACGGTTATGTATCCAGCGTACGCTAAATGGATTCAGTCATATAGAGATTTACCTATTAAACTAAATCAATGGAATAACGTTGTTGTAAGTTGATCATTTTATATAATAATCACACCAAATTCACCTCACAAAAGTGGGTTTCTAACTCTGCGAGGTACAGCACGTGTGCCTGATTAGAAATTTTCATATATAATAAGTTTTACGATCAGCTACGTACTTTACCGGGCAATGGCGTAAAGGTACTTTTAATTTTCTTTATGTAAAAGCCCTAAATGAGATTTTGTGCCGATTCTAATTATTTTTATAGTGTTAGAAACATAAAATAAACTTTGCTATTAACCTGTGGGCATATAAATTTTGTCATCGCACTTGTATGTCGACAAACGACGAAATTCTAATTTTTATAACAGCATTGATACATCTTCGCAAAGATACTTTTACTAAAAAGAGCTTATATGCAAAACAGAGCAAATGCAAAATGCCAAAGTTTGACTTAAATTATAATTTCTCTAAAAAGTATGTGGCGGACCTTATTTCTGTAACACATTTATAGCGATCAATTGTGTATTAAATTGCAGAGATGGGAATTTAAACATCCGCAGCCGTTTTTGCGCACACGTGAATTTTTATGGCAAGAAGGTCACACTGCATATGCGAACCTCGACGAAGCCAAAGAAGAAGTGGCTATTATCTTAGATTTATATGCTAAAATTTACACGGATCTATTAGCCATACCAGTAATTAAAGGTCGCAAAACTGAAAAAGAAAAATTTGCGGGTGGTGATTATACGTACACAGTTGAAGCGTACATTGCTGCAAGTGGCCGAGCCATCCAAGGCGGTACCTCCCACCACCTCGGTCAAAACTTCTCAAAAATGTTTGATATCATCTACGAGGATCCGGAAACGCAAGAAAAGCGCTTTGTGTATCAAAACTCGTGGGGAATTACTACGCGCACAATTGGTATGCTTCTATTGTGTAATTATTTTTGTAATTAACTTAATTTATTTGTCAGGTGTAATGATTATGGTGCATGCCGATAATCAAGGCCTTGTCTTACCGCCTAAAGTAGCTGCCATTCAAGTAGTAATTGTGCCTTGTGGTATAACAGCGACATTATCAAAGGAAGACAAAGACAAGTTAATGTCATCTTGTCAAGAATTAGAGAAGACGTTAAATAATAATTTAATTAAAGCTAAAGGAGATTATAGAGATAATTATTCACCCGGATGGAAATTTAATCATTGGGAGCTTAAAGTAACGACCATAATTGATAGTCAGCAGCAATTTTCTTAATTATTTAATGTTGTAGGGGGTTCCTATTAGAATCGAACTTGGTCCAAAAGATCTCGCTAACAATCAATTAGTCGCGGTAAGACGCGATACAGGCGACAAAGTTGTTGTTAAAATGGATAATGCAATTAACGATTTATCAAAAATGCTCAATGACATTCACCACAATTTATATCTAAAGTAAGTTTCACTGCACCATTATTGAACAAGAAATCAAAAATTGTTACAATTGCTTTTAGAGCGGAAACGGATTTGAAGCAGCACTTGATTACATTAAAGGATTGGTCGCAATTTGGCCCGCACCTCGATAAAAAGTTCATCATATTAGCTCCATTTTGCGGAGATATCGGTTGTGAAGAAAACATTAAAGCCGACAGTGCAAGGTATATATTATCTAAATTGAAACGTAGCGTTAAAATTTACCCATTTCTTATCTAAATTAATATTTTTCAAACAGGGACGATTCTGAAATATTGGAACCTGGTGCGCCATCAATGGGTGCGAAATCGCTGTGCATACCTTTAGAACAACCCGCTAAAATATTGGACACCGACAAGTGCATCCATCCAAGTTGTTCCCGCAAACCACAATTTTATACGTTATTTGGTCGTAGTTATTAATCTGATCATTTTAATTTAATTTATTTCAAATTCACGCAATTTAAGGTATCGCCATATATTTTTACGATCAAAGACAATAAAATGAAACACAATTAATTAAATGCTTGTATATTTTATTACGATGAACGTAATACATAATTACGTTTATTTAAACGTGCGCTTACTTTAATCCTTAGATTTAGGAATGTAAGATAATACGACCAATGATTCTGGAGACATTGGGAAGGTGTGAGCATCTTTCTTTAGCCTGCAACAATGAAACAATGGTTAAGATTAAATTTCATAGCAAATTATTACAGTTACTACCTCTCTACCACTCCAGTGGCATTATAATTCTCGCTTAAATACTGAACTGTTACTTCCTCGCTGATAGCGGGAATATCCTTCGGGAAGTCAACAGTAACTGTTGTGTTGGTGGGATTTAATGCCACCAGATATCCAGGATTTCCTGATTGGACCCTATGCGTAACAGAAAATAAAACATTTTATATCAGAATATTGACGGCAATGAGAAAAGCGATCACACGCAACAATAAATCAGCCATTCACTACACAAATCGTTTATCTCAATTTTCTTCAAATAATCAAAGTCCGGCGGGATCAGAATTTTTAAACTCTTAAATGGCTACTGAGATGCAATCTGCCTACTAAAAAATTGCTCTAAATCAATGCTATTATTTATTAAATTTTAAATCATCGTTAAAAAGTATCGCGGAGTAGTATATATCAAGAATGTTTTTATTAAAAAAGTAAAATTTTCTCAAATTTCTTATGTATTTGTTATTAGACATTAGTATTCGATTATGTAAATATTGTTGTCAAATTCTTTTAAAGGTTTTAAATAACGTGGTCGAAATTCTTTCAACTTTGTTTTCTTCATTTTACCTTAAAAGGAATTAACTTAGTCTGCAAAGTCGTACGTATTATTTCGTTGATTTGTGTAATGGATGGCTTAAATAAAGGTTAAAAAATAATTCCGATACCAATACAACATTACAAGCCCAAAGAATTACGTCAAATAAGTTAGTAGTAATTACTTACTCAGCTCTGGCACTAATTTTAAGTGTTAATATGTAAAAATGATTAATAATTAGTAGTGTTATTGTGATTTTGAAACTATAAGTTTAATTACCTGACATAGGCAAATACTGTATTATTTGCCGCTGTGTAGAAGTGCTGTGAGCCTAAGATAATCGATGGTGAATTACGAACTTCTTGTAATTCTGGTTTAAATGTGACGTTATTGTTTAAAATTAACGATCCCTTTAACAGATACGCAACAGTTTCCAAAATTCCTGATGGTAAAACGTTGCTGTTAACCTAGAACGAAATCAATGCAATGATTTAATAAAAATCGCCGTAATGAATGATTAATCAGATTTACCTCCCATGCAGGCCAATTCACTTCAATCATATTTTTCACATTATTCAACTTCTGTTGCAAACGTGTTGCGTTTATTGGGCGGTTTTCGCCGAATATGTAAGAATATTTTGGCAAATCAATCATCACTTTTCCATCAACTTTGAATGCTTCTAACCTATCTACATTATCGCTTAACATGAAAACACCGTTTTCAGTAAGATTTTTGACAAGTTCCCTGAATGGTTGTAATACTAAACCAAGACCATCAACATTTTTAGTCTTCGTGTTTAAATAGTAGTTGTAGTTATCGTTGCCATATTTTGCTATTCCGACCGGATCTGGCCTCGGAATTTCATCATCAAAATTTTCATTTACTAGAAGATAGGGAATGTCTTTCAAAGATACACCAGCGACACCAAGCTGTATAAACTCCTTTAGACTGTCAGAGAACTTGTCGGCTACTGCTGGCCAACGGAAATTTAATAGCGGCTTGCCGAGCACTTGGTAATAATACTCGTTACGGATGGCTGAATAATTCCATGCTGATATTTTAGTGTCACCCACGGACCGCGTTGATAACTAGATATTTTAAATATATTAGCAAAGAAATACTAATTACTATGTGTATAATTTATACCCAATTGTTTGGTGGTTCGTTGGGTTCTCCTTTATGCCAGATGTAGAAATCTTTGTATTCATCATCCTTGCTCTCGGAAAGCGTAAACCACAAATCAGACATCGGTGAGAGTTCCACAATGACTTTCATGCCCTTTTCCTTGACCATAGTTAGTAGCTTCACGAATGTAGAATTGCTGTTAATTTTGTTGTAAATATCATCAGGATATGGAATAATAGCTGCTTTAATGTTGTTAGAGTCGATATTTTGAAGCAAGCCTTCGTCTTCCAATTCTATTAATGGACCTTCCTCCCACCTAGTAAAATGCAAATACACATTTGAAAAAAATCTATCTGATTTAAGGGGTTCACAAAAATGTAAAATAACTTATATTCATTCTTGATTGAAAAAGTTACAAAATTATAATGTTAATAGGGAGCATCATATCAACAGCGGCTTCATACTTCAACCATTAAGCTAATTTTCTTTTCGAGTAATTAGTTTCTTACACAAATGCAAGCAAAATATTGAATATATTAGAATTTTTTCGCCCTAGGAAAAGAGAGCAACTATCAGAATATGTATTTATAAATGTGAATTATTTATAAAATCGATCTAAATTTTAATTTAAAGGAATGTTAAAAAAAAGTAAAAGCAAATTGCCATAAAGCCAGGTCTATAACAGGATACATTGATAGAAATTCGGATTATTAAAATATAAAATGAAAACTCGCCAAAGAAATTGAATAATTTTAATGATTTTAAAATTTTAAAAAATTGAGGTTGAAATGCACCGGCCCTGAAACGGCCATAGCTGAAATGACTTATTGCCGAATTGATTGGTGTCAAGCTTAGAACCGAGATAACCCGCACCCCGAATATTAATGAACAGCTGATTGTTCGTTTATCAACAAGTAACCCTTTTAATGGTTTTTTTCAACTCTCTTTATGGAAGGTTATTATGTTGGAAAAAACCATTTGTTTTTGCACCACATAAAGCAAATCTTAATATATTGCTGATCCAATATCTAATATATCCAAAACACTGGGCTTTACGGAATATAATTTTTTTCATCTATTCTTACCAGGTTTTTGGTTCCGCAGGCGAGCATTTCGGTGCGGCGACAATGATCAAAACGGCACCAACGAGCATGCCAGTCCACAACAACCAGAAGAGGATAAAGAGGAACCATCGCAAGCGCACCCAGAACGGATCATTCGCATACTTCATCAGCTCCTCCTTGCTCATTCCAACAAACTCACTTTTCACCTCACCTGCAATCATATATCATTATAACAATAATCGGCAAAAATGAAATGAATAGACCGTTAGCACTTTTTGGCGCATTGTTCGAATTAGTATCGTGGCCTAATTCGATATTCTCCATTGTTGGAACTATGTTAAATGTGTAGACACGTTCGTGCAAACTTGCAAACTGATTGATTTGTCACAAAATATGTTAAGAATGCTTTTTCCACTTATTTACATAACATTCTATGATAAAGGGGCGTTTAATGACTGTTAGCGGCAATAAAAATAACAAATACGATATATTCGCGTTTCGTAACTGATGCCAGTGCATGAAAAAAAAAGCTGATACTGCGTTAGAATTTCATTGCAATACAACCTACACATGCCAATATAATCATATAGTATATTGAAACAGAAATTTAAATCGCGTTGATAAAACTAAAATACAACAATACATATGTATCAATTTGCAATGGACACAAAAATTAACTTGCAAATTAATATTATCGGACGATATTATTGGAAGCGATTGGAATTTGTAATTGATACCTGACAACTGATTGTCCATCTTTGTGATTATTTCGATGGAATTTCTATTTACTTTTGCTTCAAAAATAAATTCGACGTTGATAACACCTCTGTTAAGTGATTATGAATTTTGTGGATTGCAAAATAATGATAAAATTTAATTGTTTTTTTAATATATTTTTTTGTTTTAACTTTATCTTTACAAGTTACCAGCAGTTTATTTTTAAACTTCTCTACTACGTCAAAACTACAAAAAGGTAAATATGCCTTGCTTTTTTTTAATAAATTTTATAAACTCTATAAAGCGTGCATTCAAATTCCTTCATTAATATAGTTAGAAAACATTTGATAGGTTGCTAAATTCAAAATATGTGTTTACAGCAAATTCTTTATAGCTATTTTTTATTTGATATTGCTTACTTAACATAGCATGTATTATTCTACAACGTTGACTTTAATTTTAGCCAAACATAAACTTTGCATTACAATGCTTGTTTCTATTTAGATAAAAAAAAGTGGACAAATTTAATATCGCGTAATATGATAGATAAAAACGCCCATGAAAAGCATTGATGCAGCGGGCTCCAAAACATTCAAATAATATTTTACTTATTATTATACCAAATCTATTAATCTCTCTTTAATCAACATTATTTTATGCAACAAAATATAGCAAAAATCAAATAAATGTGGCTTATCGCAATTTTATAATAATCCCTTGATATTATTTTGATAAAAAATACATATTAAAATAATATTGCTAACATAAATTAACTAATTGACTCCGACAACGCCCATGAAAATCTTACATAAATTTTGCAATACTGTATTATCTAACACACGAAACAATTGTTAGGTAATTTGACAAGGAGAATTTATTTTGACGTTCGTTGAAAAACCAGACGCAAACAATTAACCAATTTGTACTAATAACAACCAATACGAATCAATTGCTTTAGCATTAGTAATTAGTGGTCATTAGTGAACTAATCTAAGTCAAACATACAATACATCATCTTCGAAATAGGTTTCATGGACTTTCATTGATAACTTACGCAAGTTGTTTTTTAATGCAATTACAACAACTTTTTAAACGAGTTGACGTTAATTTCAAGCCCATAAAAATTATGAAAATTGAAATAAATCACAAGTAAATTAGTTTCAATTAAACATTCATATTTGATATACATAAATAGGATTACAATGTATTGCATCATAGATAGATAAGTTCATTTTATGTTGCCTGCCACCATTATCGCAAATAGTTATTTACATTTTATCACCACCAAATGCCCTTGGCGAATCGATCAGAAAGCTGGTATTATTTAAATCAATCAATGTACCATCATTTTTATTATAGCATTAGTTTAGATGCAGCATGCGATACATTATTTATTTGGTAATAAAAACTAACCGCTATCTTTATGACTATGACATACACTTAAAGTGATTATGATAATAGCAAACAAGTCAATTGCAATCGAGCTACATTGAACTTTGCTTCCTTTCTTGTTAAAATTAATCAATGCATGACTAAGATGTTTTTCTGTACTGTACGCATTATTGTATTGTCTTGTTATAATAAGAATAATACATTTCAAGCTATTTTTGGTTTGCGAATACGTACCGATGTCTAATTTAGCATCTCCGTTCTGTTTCTCATTATTCGTAAATTTCACTTCGGAAATATTAATGTTGGAATTGGGAATTTTAGCATCTTCCTCGGCCAGCATTTTCTCGTCAGCACCATCAGGCTCACTGAGTTTGCTATCAGATTTGGAAAGGCTTTTCGGTCTTGCGAGTAATTGCTCTAAGAAAACCAGTTATTTTAGTACAGTTATTGAATGCATTTCTCTCGTTCCCTTTTAGGGTGATGCAATATACATACCTTTTTCCGTTTCTTCTTCAGCGATTGGCTTGTACGAAGCAACCGGTGACCCATTGTCCTTATTCTCTTTTCCAGCAATATCCAATTTATTCCCTTCCATTTTTACAATGGAAAACTTGTTCCTTTAGCAAATAGAGTGGTCGAACCCTTTTATTGAGCAGATCTTCTATGTGACTTTCACACGTTTATACTGACTTGAAGTTAGATGGTATAAAATATATTTATTTTATCAAAAACTGTATATTTGAATGACTCTGCTTTATTTTTAATTAGTATGTTTGCCTTGTAATGAATATCTTTAACATAAAAATAACCCAAGTTAATAAAAGTATGAAGTATTTTTAATTTTTAAATGTCGCGCCATCTATTGCAATTTGACAAAACACTTTAATTGAAACAATAAGTTATAGATGGATGTAAACGAATATTTACGTTTTTTAACCTAAAAAGTAATGCCTAAAGAAGTGTAAGTTCTATATTTTTCATTTTTTACCTATTTTCTAATATCAATTCTTCTTTTAGAGAGCGGGCTAGGGACAATCGAAGACAGCACAAACATGAGAAATATAAAAGACGTTCGAGATCACGTTCACCAGCGGGATTTGGGCATCATTCACGAAAACGTTCGCCTGAAACCAGTCGAAAATCTAACAAATTCTCAAAAGTAAAAGAAAGTAGAAGGAGGAGTTCAAGTAGCAGTAATAGTGATAGTAGTAATAGCAGTAATAGCTCGGATAATTCTATAGAGTTATTGGAAAAGCTCAAGGCTGAACGGATACGTTTGGCTGAAGAAAGAAAACGCAAGAAGGAGGTGATGAAAGCTAATGAAACTCCAGAGGAAAAAAGGTAAAATAAATGATTGTTAATGTATAGTAATCATTACAGTATATTTGTTTATAGATTACGCAGATTACAAAAGAAGGAAATAAAAGAACGTCGTCGTAAAGAAAGGATGGGTTGGGATAACGAATATCTGCACTACACAAACACGGATAATCCGTTTGGCGATGGCAACTTACTCACATCTTTTGTATGGACTAAGAAACTGGCAAAAGATGGTTTAATCGGCGTTAGCAGAGAAGAATTGGAGACGAGAAACCGCTTCAAACAGGAAGAAAACAAACGCGAATTGGAGAAGGTTAAGAAGCGAAGACAAGAACGCGAATTGGAACGGCAACAGCGTGAGGAGGAAATGCAATTGTTGCAGCGCAGTAAGGAGGCTGCACAATTCGAGGAATGGGAACGACAAGAAGATCAATTTCACTTGGAACAAGCTAGATTGCGATCGCATATACGTATACAAGACGGACGAGGTAAATAAACATTTCAAATTATATTAAACAATGACTTAATCATTATTTTCTTATTGTAGCAAAGCCGATCGATTTATTAGCGAAATACATAAGCACGGAGGAGGAAGTCGATGCGGTTGAAATGCACGAACCGTACACTTACCTAAACGGCTTGCAAATTAAAGATCTAGAAGATTTGGTTGAGGATATTAAAGTGTACAAGGAGCTGGAGCGCGGAAAGAATTTGGACTATTGGAACGACATTACAGTCATTGTGGAGGACGAGCTACATAAACTGCGAAAAGTTATTAAACAAAATGATTATGATATCGGAATGAACAGGCGCGAGGGAATTCATCAGTCAGTTGCTAAAGACGTGACAACTGTGTTTAAAGGCAAGACATCGGCACAATTAGCACAACTGCAAAGATCGATTGAGAGTAAGATTAATGGAAAGGCTGATGGTATTGATATAGGCTATTGGGAGTCATTACTGTCTCAATTAAAAGGTAGATAATTTATATAATTTATTGTGTTAACAAGGTCATCTAAATAACCACAATTATTTCTCTGGTTAAATATTGGAACGATTAAAGACTTTTTTACACAATAAATATATTTTCTCAGAATTCAGAGTACCATTTAAAAGTTAAAACACTTTTATTTTTCATTTTAATTAAATTATCTTTCATCATTTTATCATTTTATCATTATAAACGTTTTTCTGCATACATCTTGTATAAGAGCCAGTCGTATTTAAAAAGAACATCAGCTACAAAATGAACATGGAATTGTTTCATTCGACAAGAATATTGAGTGAAAGAATAAATTTCACGTTTAATATACTTATAACTTTTATGGATTTAATCTGACACTAAACTTTTATTACTTTTTAGCTCATATGGCGCGTGCTAGACTTCGCGATCGCCACCAAGAAAATCTGAAACGCAAATTGCAAGTACTTAAAGCCGAGCAAGGCATTGCACTGCCCTCACGTCGTGACATGTTTGACGAGGCAGCAGGTACATCAAATTCAACTAACACACCATCGACGCAAGATGATTCCTCGCAACCAGGACCGAGCGATATTAAACATGAAGCAACATCTGAGAGTGATGAGAGGTAAGCATAGCGAGAAATGTAAATGATGTTGTATTTATTCTATAATTTTCTGTCTACCTGCAGTGACGCTGAAGATGTCGCCGATAAAATGCTTAGCGAAAGCTTTGCATCGTATGAAGCAGGCAATTACAGTCCGAGATTTTTAGCGCCGAATGATTTAGAACCGGGCACGATCGTTGTAAGTGAAGAGGATGACTTGAAGCGCTTAGAGTATGCTAGAAATCAAGTGCTTGGCACTGGAAAGAAGATCGAGGTAATAATTTAAATAATCTAATTAATATTTATATATATATTTAAATTTATATCGTTTCTAGAGCGCAATGAGCAAAGACGAGCTGCTATTAATTAAAGAAGCACGCAAGGGCATGGGAGATGATGAAGCACAATTTTCCGTCGAATCCGCATTGGACAATCAAATATATTTGTGGTCGGATAAATATCGTCCTCGTAAACCCCGTTACTTTAATCGCGTGCACACCGGTTTCGAATGGAATAAATACAATCAAACTCACTACGATATGGATAATCCACCGCCAAAAATTGTTCAAGGATACAAATTCAATATATTTTATCCCGATTTAATTGACAAAAATAGTACGCCTGAATATTTTTTGGTAAGTACATTAATTCACATTGGTGCCATAAGAGACTCTTGGTCTCTTGGACTATTGTCTAAAAACCAGAATAATAAATACAATTCAGGGAGTATTCACTTATTCACTTAAAGTTCCGAACTAGTTTGTTTGTCAATTAATTCAAAAATGCAATTCCAAATGATGATGACAATTGACTGAAATCTGTAAGGGGATTCACCTTAAGTTATTATTCTGGTTTGTTTATAATAAGTGCATTAATACTTTTAGATAATATAGAATTTACTGATGAATTTATTTTGGATTTTGAAGAAAACGCACTTTTCCATAGCACTATCACATATAACCTCCTTTGTAGTAAAGTTAATATTACTTTGCGTATACTCTGACGACACAAATTGGCGTTTTTTGTTTAAAATCTACGCTAACAAATTATATCTTCTTCTAAAACCAAAACTTTTTGACTGTTGGTTAATATAATATAAAATTATTGATTAATTTCGGATTTTGAAGAAAACATATTTCTTTTGCACATGTTAGCGTTACAATTTCTTTTGTCGTGTAAATATTACAAGAATAATTAATTCATTAGCTTTGTTTACTTATCTTGCATTTCTATGTGTTCATCATTGCACATTTCCTCTATATATTACTTTTAGGTATATTTTAAAACCCCGACATAAACTGCTACATATTCACAACTTGCTTTACACAAATTAGGGGTATTTTGCCTAAAAATAACGTACGCGTATTTTTTCAAAATCCATAATTAATTGCTAAATGTATAAAACTGTATTGTATGTATTAATTTTACAGACACCTTGTCCGGAGAATAAAGAATTTGCAATTTTGCGCTTCCATGCTGGCCCACCATACGAGGATATTGCATTCAAAATTGTCAATCGCGAATGGGAATATTCGTACAAACGAGGTTTCAGATGTCAATTTCATAATAACATCTTTCAATTATGGTTCCATTTCAAACGATACCGATACAGAAGATAAAGTTATTATTATAGATACGATATTTTAAATAAATTAAACAAAAAAGAACGTGTGTTCATTGATATATTTGAATTCAAATAGTAGTTTTAGTGGTGACGCATTGCCAACTGATTAGCCGCAATGTTCCTAAACACTTTCCCTGACTGGCTGCTCTTGAAACTGTGTTGACTTTTCATGTAAATTTTATTTATTTTCCGTTGAAAATATGAGTGGAGAAAAGACAGTATTGCCTCCTATAGCAGCAGAAATATTAGAAGAAGCCGAAAAGCTAAAAACAAAAGCAAACGATTTCTTTAAGAGTAAGTTTTTAAGTGATTTAATTACATTTTTCTACTTAATAAATTATAAATATCTTACTAATTCGGCATGCTGTCTATTAATTAGCATTTACACAAGTAATGATCATTTATGTGCTATCACACATAATTAAATCGAATTTCATCAACCAGCAGTTACTTTCCGAATTTAACCTCAAAAATTAGTAGTGTGTGATTAGCAGTATTAATTAATTTTATTTTTAGAACAAGATTACAATTCAGCAATAGAATTTTATACAAAAGCAATAAATTTGAATCCAAATGATGCGATTTACTTTGGTAACCGAAGCATTGCATATCTGCGAACCGAATGTTTCGGGTATGCATTGTCTGATGCATCAAAGGCCATAGAATTAGATAAAGCATATATTAAAGGATTTTATAGAAGAGCTGCATCGTACATGTCCTTAGGCAAATTCAAAGAAGCCCTTCGTGATTATGAATACGTAAGTGGATGAAATGAATTACAATTAACGTTTTTGAAGTACGAGAGGTGGGGAAATGTGCGATTCTCTAACTCTATCATTTTTATCCCACAACACCTCAAAAGAGCTTAGCATAATTTAGCGTTGTGAAAATTATCTCATTCTAAAGCAACCAGGTGTAATACAAAAATATTTTTATGTCGTTTTTTTAATTATTCATATATACTTTTCATTTGAACGCTTAATTTTTATAATAATATATCATTTTGTTCAAAAACTTTACAAAATTCCTATCTTTTATACTGGCATGTGACTTTCAGTGAAACCTGTACAGATTAGATTTTTGTGTATCTTGATTTGTCACTGCATCAGAAATCATCACAAGTTTCATTTTGAATGATTCCGAAATGGCTTTGAAAATGTATAAAATCAGAGTTAAAATAATATATTTTTACAATATTATGCAAAATTGTAGATCTAAATAGATAGTGCATAATAATTTGATGCTACGGACCATCTCCAAGAAGTACTCCATAGCGAAAAGTATTACGTCTGATCACCTTACTTATTTTAAATTATTTCATATCATTTAAGAACATTGATAATATTTATGCGATGAAACAAGACTTATTTGAACTGCATTTAAACACATATCATTGTCATGAATATTGATTAAATTGCTAGTTGCATGAATAATTAAAGGAAGTCCGGCAATAACGACACAGCTTCATTTTTTGGGGCTAAGAACGTTTAGAGGAATTGAAAATGCTTCTTTCTTGTTGTGGCATGTGGACGCAACAGAGGAGGAAGTCATTGCAGACGATTTAAGGGGAATATCTGGATTTTGCATTAAATCTAATATTTTTTTTGAAATTTGCATTATTTGTTCGTATTACAACATGAATGCTTAAGGATGTTTACCTAATCCCCCCTCCGGCTGGTACTAAACATAACTTTTAAGGAAAAAATGAATCTTTCGAATAAGTGTAAGTCAACACACACCTATTAGTCTACACAGTTAGCTGTCTAAAATTTCTTTAAATTGGGATAGCTCCAAACATTAATCTTTACCTCATCACTATAAGGTGGTATGGAACGATTTAGTTTTATAAATAGCCACCTATGTTATGATAAGAAAAGACAATAATTAAAATTGATTTGAAATCTGAATTCCTGAAACGTTTATGAAAATGTCAAAATGGAATTGCTTCCTTACTGTTACAAGGCCTTCCATTTTCATTAATTGAAAGTGAACATTTTAATGAAACAATATAATGCACTTATAGGTAACTAAAGCCCGACCAAATGACAAAGATGCAAAGATGAAATTTACCGAATGTAATAAAATAGTGAAAAAGATAGCATTTGAAAAAGCAATATCAGTTGAGGATACAAAGAGGAGCATTGCCGACAGTATAAATATCGATGCAATGAGTAAGTCATTTATAATTCAAGCTAATCACATCCATAATGATTCTGTGTAAATATTTAATTATTTAAGCAATTGAGAATGAGTATAATGGCCCGGAATTGGATGATGGTAAGGTCACCTTGCAATTTATGAAAGATTTAATGGAATTGTATAAAAATAGTGGGAAGTTGCATCGAAAATATGCTTACAAGGTAGAAATATACATTTACAGTCATGATTGAATTGGTAATAAATTAATTTATTTCTGCTAGATATTGTTGAGTGTGAAGGAATATTTTATGGCACAGCCATCGATGGTGGATGTTCCGATCGGCGATGATGATAAATTTACAGTATGCGGTGATATACATGGTCAGTTTTATGATCTAATGAATATTTTTGAGAGTAATGGTTTACCTTCACCCACTAATCCATATGTATCCTTTTTTACAAGCAATTTAGATCTATCTACTTGATAAAAATTAATGAATTTTTAATGCAGCATGCAATCATTCATAATTCAACAAATTAGTTTTTTCTAGTTAGTTGATAAGTTTAATTAACCGCTTTCCAAGTTTTATTTTTCATGAAGATATTAAAAACTTTCTCGACGGCTAAATGAAAAACTTTCCTCATTAATTTATTTAATTAAGAGTTTTTCTTAACAGAGTGTTAGTTATTTAACGGCGATTTTGTGGATCGAGGATCCTTTTCAGTGGAATGCATTTTTACATTATTTGGGTTTAAGCTGCTATATCCAAATCAATTTTATATGTCACGAGGTAATTAAAAATTCATTTCGATTAAATTTTAATTGCATCATACATACAATTGCTATTCTCGTGCAGGCAATCATGAAAGTGCAATGATGAATCAAATGTACGGTTTCGATGGCGAGGTGAAGGCAAAATACTCGGCGCAAATGGCAGAATTATTTACGGAAGTTTACAATTGGTTACCCTTAGCCCACTGCTTAAACAAACGTGTTCTTGTAATGCATGGTGGTCTCTTTACCCGCGATGATGTCACGCTCGACGAGATACGTAACATTGATCGGAATCGTCAGCCGCCTGAGGATGGACCGATGTGCGAATTACTCTGGTCCGATCCGCAACCGCAGGATGGTCGGGCGCCAAGCAAGCGTGGTGTTGGATGTCAATTTGGACCAGACGTAACACAAACGTTCCTCACTTTAAATAAATTAGATTATGTTATAAGAAGTCATGAGGTGAAGAACGATGGATACGAGGTGGCACATAACGGGAAATGCATTACTGTATTTTCAGCACCAAACTATTGGTAAGTGCAGTAGTGGGTAATTTATGTACTCGAATTTTCGGACAAAGTAAAAGGAAACTAATACAAACACGATAAAATCCGCCGTATAAGGCGTATCAACATTTTCGAATACTAATTTTACTTAAATCTTTTTTGATATTTTTTGTCTATCGTTAGATAAATTCTATCTACGATGTTTATTTAAAAAGTATTACAAAACAATGTGATGTGTTTATGGTTTTATCTAATTTACGTTTTCTGGAGTTAATTGTTTTGTCAATTTATTCATCCAAATGTCAACCTTAGTTTATGGTTGCAACTTTCAAATAACGCACATTTTCTTATTTGTTCATTGCAGTGATACAATGGGTAACAAAGGAGCGTATATTACGTTGAAAGGAAAAGACATGAAGCCTAATTTTACTACATATGAAGCTGTGGTAAGTGATCTTCAGTTAAAAAACTATGTTGCATAATTTATATGATTAGAAAAACGCCTTTTTGCATATATTATTGAACTTTGCACATCTAATCATAGATAAATTTAAAAATTGCAACTATTGCGCTAATATTAATTCAGTAATTAATTTAGCACATCAAAGTTATGCAACGATAATAACGAAGATGATTTAATGAAATTTGAATTCTATTTTCAGCCACATCCCAATGTAAAACCAATGGCCTATGCAAATTCGTTGATCAGCATGATGTGCTAGTACCTGCTCATTAATCTGTAGTTCACTTGTTTAGATCAATTGATTAGCATTATTTTCTTTCTCAATTTAATTACTATTAGTACAATTAATTAATTTTCTAATATAAATTTCAAAATTCGTAAAATGAACAATTGCATCTAGTTTCCAAAAAAGAAAGGAAAAATATCATAATTATAATAAGTTAGAAATAACCTCAAACTACGAACGAATTAAACTAATCTGCTGATTGAAGACGAAATGCGCTTTTTAATATCATAATTTATGGATAAAACGATTGTGTTTTACACGAAAAGTGGTTCAATGCAATGCTAATAGGGTTTAATTGTTTGTATCAGAGCTTTGCATTATTTTAATTTCAATCTGCAGCGTCGAGTTCTTTTATTTTTTACAATTATTTTAATGCTAATAATGTCGTATTTATTAAATATTAGCATATACATTTGCTTTACAATTCAAATCAAATATACATAAATATAATAGTCAAAGAGCTCGAATGCATTAATTTTATAATTTATTGTTATTTTTTTGTAAAAAAAACTCGTTACTGTACTCAAAATCTTTTTTAGGAAATATATTTTAATAAATCCTATTCGAAGTTTTCTTGTAATACGTCGATTTAAGTGGTATTTTGCAGCTGATCTATCATTTCTATTATTTCTTTCAGTTCCATTTTCTGCAATTTCAATCAAATTATTAAATTTTTATAATTTAATAAAGAATGTATTATAATACCGTGTCTTTTATCATTTCAAGCTGTTGTTTCTCGGTTAATTCGCAAAAACGTGCAATAAAATCACCATCAATTACGTTCTCAGACTCTTCATATCCATCCAAAGTTCTCCACCTGGAATGGCTTAAGTTTCCAATGTTCTTCAAAACTTTTTCCAATTTATTTTGTAAATTTAATAAGGTCTTGTATTGGTCAATTGGAATCTGTTTAACCAAAACTAAAAATAATACATAATTTATAAATACCGTATTTGCACGAAAATAAAATATGACCCTCCTGTGTTGAGCCCCACTTGGATGTGATGGAGGATTTAGGTTTGACTCAGTGTTGTAAGTAAATCAGAAAAAGAAATGAAATTAGTTGAGTTGGAAGGAATCACTAGTAACATGGAAATGCTCCCATTGGATTATGTCCTATTAAATCTGAAATTATATATTGGGTAATTCAATAGTTGTGTTCTGCGAGGAAATGAAATTCTAACCATTTAAAAGCTACTAGAATGTTTGTATGTTATTGTTGTAAATAAATATTTGGGAGTAGTTGGGATGAGAATTGATATTTAGTTTCATTCCTATCTTTAACCGAATATAAAGGGACAAATATGAAAGTTTGCTATTATTTTATAATTTTATTTATCTGAGATAGGAAATGCTAGTAGTAATTCAGGGAATTAATTACTTATTTCCCGACATTTAAATGTTTTTTCATATAGAAACTACTTTGCTCGAATATAAAGGAAGTATGAAATTTAATGAAAAACGTCTCGCCTTATACTTTGGGAAAATGGTATTTAGATATTATAGATTTAGCTCACAATTCAGTTGACAACCGTTAATTTAGAGCACTAACAAAGTATCGTGTGGTTTAGATTAGAATACACATCTACTACTTCACACAGGGCCTAGATTAGACCTTCAAGGGCACTGGGCAAACTAAGCATTACGGGTCCCTCTACAAATTTTGTCTAAAACTGTTTGAGAGTGGCCCAATTTAAAGAGGCAATATAATTGTAGAGTTATTCTCAGTAACGGTTAAGAAATTTTATAGTATTGAACATTTTAATACAAATGGCGTTTTTAAACCGTTGAAGGAACTCTAATTAATTTCGAGTCCCGAACACATGTCTTGTTCTGACTCCACAGAATCAACGGTAGTCAACTGATCGGAAAATATGTCTTTGAATAAATTTTATAAATTACTTATAGCACCAGTTTCATATGACACGCCAAAAACGCCACCATCTTTGCTAGATGAATCTTTTTCGGCGTTCAAGGAATTTAGACTCCCTTTCACAAATTTCTGGATACAATCGCCAAGATGTATTTTAGCAACTTCTTCCATATCTGGCATTTCCGGACTCTCTTTCGAAATTATTTTTTGTTCATCAGGATCTAAAATGTAGGAATTAATCACAGATGTAAATTAGAAATGTTGCCTTAGTTACTTATTTTCATAATATATAAGTTGCTAGCGTGATCGGAGCAAATGAAACAGCTATCATCAAAATGAGAAAGAGCCAGAACATGGCTCATAGCGTTTCTTCTAGTTCCACATATTTCAAACCTCTGATTAAATATTCTACCCTCAAAATATTTATATACTCTTACACCACACAAAATATCGGCAGTGGCAAAAAAATCACCGTTAGATATTAGATCTGTTATATATTGATCAAGTTTCATTCGAAATGCAGTATTCAAAACATATTGTTCATTCAATTTAAGTGCTACAACTTCACCTCCGGTAGTTGTCAGCAAATATCCTCGGTGTTCCACCAAACGTTCGCAAAACTTTCTCTCCTCATAGTATGTTCCCTTAGTTGTTAATCTATTATTTTTCCACAGCGATACATAAAAATAGCATTTGATTCCATCTTCTTCAACCGCATTGCTTAGCATAACGTAATAATTATTTGAATCGTTTGATAAACGACATGAAATTAAATCGACAGCTAGTTGGTTATCAGCCATTTTTGCTTGGCTCAAAATTTTTGACATGTCTCGATCCATAATTATTAGAGCACAACCACTTTCAAGATGAACCAAAATGCCAAACGTCTACAATTATATTATTTAATTGTAACACTAGTGCTGTAGTCAGTTTACCTCTGTTTCCTTTTGATATGCGATAGCTATGGGATGATATTGAAAATCTACATGAACTGTTTTACTTTCAAGTCGATCACTTAATTGCCCGATTATTAAACCATCTATGCTCGCAAATAGGATACTGCAAAAAAGTGTACAGTAGCACCTCGGTTACGGAACTTAATTCCAAAATCACGTTCGTTAACCGAAACGTATCTTTTGATAAGACTGCATTTAAATTCAAATAATTTGTTCGAGATTTTTATAATTGCACACTTTAACAGGAGCAGTCAGACTTGTTAACCAAAATACCACTGTTACTGCAGATGTTTAACTGAAATGGTCTTACCTATTTGGAAAAACTTGAGTATTTAAGAATACGGCAGCCACAAGATTGTGTTGATTAATAGATCGAATGACACCACAATCAAGCTGAATAATTGATGGAAATTTATTGCAAGCAAAAACGTTGTAGATACCATTGCAGTGTAACAATTGCAAACTAGAGGCTGTTGATGATATCTTCTTGCTTGTTTTACGAACGAGTTTATTTTCTATAATACCAAAATGTTGTAATTCTCCATTAGCCAAACAAATGAATAATTCATTGTTTGGTGTCATTATTATAGATCTGGGTACAAATTCATCGCTCAGCGTCTTGCTTGTTATTTCCTCCAAATTGGCTGTTGTTAAAATGCGAACAGAATTACTCAACCAAAACCCTACTACAATGTATTCGGAATAAGTGTTGTTGGATTGTGGAGTAACATCTAAACAAGCAATCTCTGTGTCGAATTTAAAACACCTACAACATAAATTTATTATTTAATTCTAAACAATTATATATTAGATTTAATGCAAGGGTGGTCTGAAAATATTCGAGTATTGTTTTCGTTTTCCTCACATTTTTTCGATTTTTGTATTTAATCGTTTTCTGATCATTTCTGGTGATTTGTTTGCTTTTTTCTTTTTTGTTTTGTCTACGTTTTTTTAGTATTTCGGTGTATTTGTAAAATGCAAAAAAGAGCAGAAAATATTTAAAATACACGAATAAACGCAAGAAGTGAAAAACAGATTGGAAAAGATTAGTTAGGACTAAGGCTCTAAACTTGAAAAGTGGGTTGCACACGTACCTCATTAAACAAAATTTACATAACTCAATCTTAAGATAAAAGAGTTCGCATTTGCATGCAACTACTATTTGTTGTAAATTTCCAGCAGCAATATTTATTGATTGATGATTTATTGGCGGAATCCATTTATTCACCAAGGTTCTAGTCTCACTTGCAAATAACCGAACACTGCACTTGGTTACTTGCACAAACTGTGCATGAACAGCATCCCCACAATATAGGGTCTCATTATCAGATATAAAATTAGCGATGTCTATTTCCTCAACGTCTTCACCACTCAAACTTAAAATTTTTGTTGAATGTAGGAAAGATAGTACTAATAATTTATCACAATTATCTGTAAATACAAGAACTTAAGGGTGCATTTCTTTGGATAAATTAAACCGGCTGTATGTAATTCAGTACCGTGGTTATTGTCTATGATCCATAAACGTTTAATTCCTGGTAAGCTAATTGTAATGTTTGAGTGCACAGGGAGGCCATAAGTGGTTTTTACTATACCATCCTCGTAATTTACCGAAGCACAAGCCAACAAACAATTTTCTTCTTCTATTAAAGATATATTATTTATTTTTTCTTGGTTGCTTTCATTTATAGGAGATAATTTGTCTTCATCTAATTTATATAAAACAGATTTACTAGACATCGATCCAATGAAGATTCGGGTGTGTAGCATTGTGATGCAAGAGGGTATTGTAATAGGGCCAATCATTTCTATTTTCAATTCTTTAAATTGGGCTACCCCGGACACTTCTTCTGCTATGAAACTAAGTGAGTATAAGCAACTTTCGTTTGTTGCAATTAAATAACTAAGATTACTCCCTAATTTTTTTTGCATGTAATGTATTTCCTCCACTACCTAAAATAAACCAATTAGTGTTAAATTTTTAAATATATAGTTACATGGTCTATTACGTGTTGCGCTGGAAAATCACTAGTTGATCGAATACGCTCCCCATCATGATAAATAAGTTTATTGCCTATTAATACAAAGCCTCCAAATGGAAGAGGTACCGGAATTATAATATGCGCTCTTATCGACGATATTTCATTGGCCCAATCTAGGGTTTCTAATTCCTTCCAACGTAATTCTAATTTACAAGCAAATATCTTACTATCAATTGTATTTTTATCAACAGGGCCTTTATTAGGAGGATATACAACTACGTTATCGTCTACGAAATACAAAATGAAGAGAATGGTATTAATTAAAAATATAAATAAACTACAAAGAAGAATATACTGAAATTAAAATTTCAAATTATCAGTACATACTCCACTTTTAAACAAAATAGCTTTAACTTGGTGGCAATTTTGACCAACTTGAACAAAAATATATGTTAAAGATGATAAAAAAGATTATAAATGAATGGAGCAATCTACTTAAGAAATAGCAAATTGAAGATAAAAAAACTGCAAAATCAAAAATAATAATGTAAAACTTTAAACAGTTATTGCAAAGTTTATAAAAGTGATATGTTTACTATTTGAAGCAAAGTTGACCTTAAGTGCCCCTTTTCCGTCTCCGATTTTCGATCGACTGGCTTGACATAGAAGTAAGGAAAATCTATCAATATAAACGCGATGTAAAATATAATTAAAAATTGGTGATGTTGCGTACAACTCTAAGATAGTTTAGATCTGTTCAACCCAAATGTTTAAGCAGGTGGTGTATTGAAAATGTTTTAATTGATATATTGTCCTTACTTCCAAGTCAAGGTGAGTCAAAACCAAAATCGAAAATCTGAAACGGAAAATGTCGTTTTCTTTTTAAATCCGACTGAGTATTAATTATATTTACTTAGGTTTTATATTTATGCGTCACATACCTTCGTCACCATTATCGTTAGCTATAAAAACCAAAACTGGATCCTCCGTCCGCCCATAAAGAATGTCCATTGCAGATATTCCAATATTAAAAGGTAATCTATTAATGAAATAAGCTTCATTTAGTATTATATAAATGCAGAATCATTTAACAATACCTTAGTGTCGTTACACGCATTTCAGATCTATCCAAATATATTACATGTATGAGCAAACGATATAAATTGCATATTAAGATATTAAAATCAGTAGAAAATACTACATGTACTTTCTCTGTGGTTTGACGCCAAAGTCTGGATCCTAAATTTCCACTGGCCACAGTTGCAATATTTAAAATACCTTCAATTATTACTAATTTTAATATTAATAGATTACAACGATTAGTTACGACAACAAAATAGTCAAGTTCCCTATCCTAAAAATATATTTTTATTACAATTGCATTCACAAGAATATATTGCATATAGTTGCCTTCAATCGAATGGTCTTTATAAATACAATTTGTCCATATAGTTGAAAGTCTTTTAAAAATACAAGATTATCGTTGTCGAGTTGATGCACTTCAAGTATAGTATTTTTAACCATAATTAAATGTTCCTCGGTTGGAGAGATAAAATAACCTAATACAACATTTTTTACTTAAACAACAGGACAAAGAATAATATTAACAACAAATTTACCTGATGCGCATCCATTTACCAAATACGGTTTTTGAATCGTTTGCATATAAAATGCCATAGTCGCCATAGTTTAATTCATCACTCACTCAACGTAATTTGATATTGAACTAAAATGATTCATTTCTATATAACCTTGTTGAACGAAATTAAGATAAGAAGTGTTAACATATTTTGCGTGTATATGCGTATATGAAAATGAAATAAAACAAATCGTTTACAATTTTTTTTCTAAATAAATAAACGCAATCTTTATTCAGATGTATAGAAGAGTGTCAAACATTATAAGGTCATTAGCAACTACATAATATTTAATGAATTCGTGTGAGATCTTTTCTTATAAAACGTCGATCTAAGTGGTAGCTCGCAGCTGATTTATCATTTCTATTATTTGGATCAGTTCCATATTCTGCAATTTCAATCAAATTAATTAAATTTTCATAATTTAATAAAGAATGCATTATAATACCGTCTTTTATCATTTCAAGCTGTTTCTCGCTTAATTCGCAAAAATGTGCAATAAAATCATCATCAATTATATTCTCAGACTCTTCATATCCATCCAAAGTTCTCCACCTGGTATGGTTTAACTTTCCAATGCTTTTCACAACTTTTTCCAACTGATTTTGTAAATTTGATAAGGTTTTGTACTGATCAATTGGAATCGGTTCAAATAAAACTAAAAATAATACATAATTTAGAATTTATAAATACCGTATTTGCACGAATAATAAAATGGCCCCCCTGTTTTGAAACCCACTTGGATGGAATGGGATTTAAGTTTGGCTCAGTATTGTAGATATTGTAGCCTTTAATCGAATCGTCTTTATAAATAGAATTTGTCCATATAGTTGAAAGTCTTAAAAATACAAGATTATAGTTTTCGAATTGATGCACTTCTTCAAGTATAGTATTGCTAACCAGAGCTAACCAGAATATTAATAATAAATTTACCTGATGCGCATCCATTTACCAAATATGGTTTTTGAATCGTTTGCATATAAAATGCCATAATTTACTTAATCACTCACTCACTCACTAACGTTATTTAATATCGAACTTAAATGATTCATTTCAATATGACCTTGTTGAACGAAATTAAGATAAGTAGTGTTAATGTATCTTGCGTGTATATGCGTATATGCAAATGAAGTAAAACAAATTGTTTACGAAATCTTTTGTAATTAAATAAACCCAATCTTTATTCAGATGTATCGAAGAGTGTCAAACATCAAAATCAATAGCAACTACATAATATTTAATGAATTCGTGTGAGATCTTCAACAAATTTAACTAGATCGTCCACTGTGCATTCTTGCTTCATATTGCCTTCTCCAACAATCTAAAAAAGAATTCATTTTAATCATAATTTATCAGTGAAAATTGTCCATGCATGGGAATCTTGTTAAGACGTCAATGAAATTCACTCGAAGGCAAAAAAATTTCATTCACGTCTTAACATATTTTATTAGGTTCGTCTGGCTAGATCAAAATGTTGTTTAGACTTAGGTATTACTTCGTTCTAAAGTATTCGCATTATTTTTTTAAAGCAGGGCGCACACTGTAGTGATGCGATAGGCAGCTTTCTGACTATATAAACCTCTTGTATATAAGTTAATTACCTGCAGTCCTTCGGCAACTTCCTGCATTTTCTCTGGTGATAAATCTAAGAAGCTTTCAATTAAATCGCCATCAATAAATCCCTCACACGTTTCGGTTTTAATATCGGTATGAAAAGAACGCCAGTATGAATGCTCAATTTTTCCCACCGATTTAATCACCGTTGATAATTTATTTTGAAGATCTAATAGGAAATCGTAAAATGTTGACGGTATTTGAGTTACAAGTCCTTGAATAAACAACAAAGTATTATTAAAATGGCTAAGTTTTAAAAAGATAGTTTTAAATACCTATAGCACCTCCCACAGTACCAAAAAGCACACATCCAGATGTTGGGGTAGTTGTTTCGCCTAAATTTTGCATAACTAGCGAACCATGTCTATACACGTTGACCATATCGCCGATATGAATTTGTCCAACAACCTGCATTTGTGATCGTTCCTCATCGGTTGTCGCTGCGCTATCCTTCTGGCATACGAACATATTAAATGAATTTTCAGCACCTAAATAGACTTCATCATCTAATATTTCAACCGCCGTCATCCAATTCGGATTGTAATCGCGCGCTATCTCCTCAAAGCTACCTTCCATTGTTTTGTATTGCAATAATGTCATACTACGCATTAAGTCACCAACCAGTATAAAATCGCTCTTTGTTTTTAAATATAATGAAATGATATTATTGAAGTAGGAACATTCCAATCGCAATTCCTTTTCCGGAGTCCATTCGAATAATCTTACTGTACTATTAATGCTCGCTAATAATTTACCGTTAAATTCGGCAAGCGAGTAACATGCACCTTTGATTTCCTTCTCAGATATCGGTGTTAATTTACCATCACACCAATGAAATATTAACAACCGTCCTTGCTTTGGTTCAGCCTCTTCTGGATTTATGATTGCAGTTCCAACAACATAGTACGTATTTGAATCATCGCCTAATTGACATGAAATTAATGACATGGCATACTCTTGTTGCATTAATTGATGTGCGTGCAGTACTTCAAACGTATGCTGATCGAATATTAATAAATTATGTACTTCGACTTCTTGTCCGCATTCGGGCACCGAACCAGTTCCCGTACCGACACTTGATTTGCCTATTGCTAGACCAACGCTACTTGATACTGACACTGATTGTGTCATTGTACTAGCACTAGGTCGTGATGGATTGCATCCAGTGGCGTCTTGAATATCCACGCGGACAGAAAGCACACCAAATGTCTAAAATAGTAAAAAAATGTGTTATCATGCGCAAAAAAAGTGGCTAGATCTCCGTATAAATGTTGTTTACTGAAATACAATTAGGTTTACTCGTAACTACTCGAAAATCACTGCGGTCATGAGAAACCATTCAGAAACTGCGAATAATTTTGGAACGTAGTATATGTATAAACTATGCAATTACTATTATTTCCGGGCTATCAAATCAAAAAAATTAATAAAATAAGTTATGAAAGTGTAACTGATGGTATATCATTAACGCCTTATGTTGCATAATTTAAAAACTATACAACATTTGAAATTGCTTTACTAATCGCAGTACACGCGGTCCTTCTTTACCTTTAGAACCATCTCAGTTTTCCTTAGGTATCCTACAGTAAAGTTAGAGAACATTAAACATTAACATAATACACGTGTGCAGAAAATGCATGACATTATGCGCATGTATCTCAGTAAATGAAAAAATTTGAAATGTGGAGAATATTATAAATTTTACCTGTGATTGTTCTTGATAGGCAATTCGTCTTGGAGTTTCTTGCAAAGGAACAGTTCGAATATGTAATTTTTGAATTTCATCAATCGTACCAATTGTAACACTACTATCGGCGGCTAAAGCAAGGCTAGAAAATAGCACAAATATTTTAATAACTTCAATAATCAATGTTTAAATAGTTGAAATACCTATCGGGATAAGCTTCCGCATTAAGGCTGCACATATGATTAACTTCTTTCATATTAACATTTGAGAAAACTAGCTTGTGATTGGAGGAATAAATTACAGTTGGTCTATCTGAGCAGGCGAACACGTTCGTTGTACTTAACGATTTAAAAGCTTTCAAAACCGTTGGTTGCGTACCAAGTGTCACCTTTTTCTTGTCAGTTAATACACGATTTTCTTTGTTTAGAATAAAATAGAACATTGAGCCGTCGCCGAGCGCAACCAATACATAACTTTGTCCTTCGAACATAGTCATTAATACTGATCGAGGAATAATTTCTGAAACATTACATTAAATTTACTTTGTATCTTAGGAGTTCAAAATATGCATTGCGTCAAGCATTAAGTGTATATCAGCCAATATTACTGTGTGATCTATTATCTGTATAACTATTTAATCTATTATTTTTCATACTCAGTGTCTTGTTAACGTTTACTGAATCTATAATACACCAAGACCAACAGTACAGCGTACGCGTGAAGTTGCAAAAATATGAACTGATTGAAAAAGTGATATTAAACGACAATTAGACATTGAGGATAAAGAACATTTGATTGTAGTTATACAGATAATCTAAATATATATTTGTACTGCAATCAAGTAGCAATACACAAAACATATGAATGTACTGTAATTTGGTGCATATAAATGCTTGAGGGGAATGGATCTAAACTCTTATACTCTACCTCCACCCAGGTTATCCTTTGTGGCTTCTGCTAAATCAGGAATTGTTAGTATTCTAACAGATATATCAGTCCACAATCCAACTGCAACAAAATCAGAACGCGTTACACCATCGCCGAGTGGGCTAATATCTAAGCAGGCCACCTCAACATCAAGTTTAATTTTTCTGAAATAATATCAATATTATAATATGATTTATATATATGCGTTGTTTTAAAAATGATTAGTTACCCTTTCATTATAAGTTCATCCGGATGAATTTCAATATAAAACAATTCAGAGCCGGTTGATACGACAATTTGTTCGAAATTACATGCAACAACGCTAATATTTTTATCATTCGGTGGAATCCATTCCGATAATAAGTTTTTGGTCTTTGCTGAGATTAAACGTGCCGACATTGGCGTTACTTGCACAATTTGATCATGGCACACATTTCCACAGAAAAATGTTTGCTGGTCCGATGTGAAACCGGCAATGTCAGTCTCTTCCACCTCCTCGCCGTTTAGGCTCAAAATTCGAGTTTGTCCAACGAATGCTAATACTAAAGTATTGTCAAATTTGCTACCTAAAATTTCAATACAACAAATCGGTTTCTCGCTGACTAAAATGTTTGAAATAATCATTTACCAGTCGCAATATTCAACGCCCACATTCCTTTAATACCAGGAAGATCAATAGAAGCATGCTCCTGGATCCCAATTCCATTACGTATAATCCGCAATGAACCTTCCTTAAAGGCACCGGAGCATGTCACTAATTGTCCTTGTCCTTGCCGCTCAAGATCTACCACGCACATATCGATAATTGGCGCAAGGTTAGTGAATGACTCCATTGGTGTTACGTACGAACCGTTCTCATCAGGCTTTGTATTCAACTTTACGAGTTGCGAATCGCCCAATCGAGAACCGATGAAGAGCACACCATTATCTAAGTAAGTGATACATTCCGGCGTTGATATTTCACCAAGGAGCTCAACTTTTAGGTCACGAACTGCTTCGGAGCCATCAGCGCGTGCCTCCACATCCAGGAAGAGCATAAATAGATGACCGGCCATGTCGCCGAGCAGATAGCGTAAACCTCCCGGATCAACTTTCGCATAGCAAATAATAGTGCTTTGCTGCAAATTGAATTCATTAATTTGTTATTCATTAAATATATGACTATGTTTAAATACTTTGATAATGGGGGGTGCAACTGCCACTGAAGTGACACCGTCATGATAGAGAATACTTTCTTGTCCGATGATAATCGCGCCACAAAGTGGAGAAGGAACTGGAATAACCATTGACGCTTCGGTCTCAACATTGTCCTGTCGCCAAGGCGTTTTAATAAATTCTTTATCGCGTAATGAAATTTCATGTGTTTTGACATGCCTTCCATTTAAATCTTGATCAATTAATATAATTGTCGGATTAGCACAACCGTGCAAAAATTCAACATCGTGCACCATCAATTCATCCATTCTAAAATGATTTATTTATATGCACACGTGCTAACAATCATCAATCAGAATTTTTAATACCGAATACTCGACGCTTTCAACTCGCTATTATCTTTATCTAAAGGAATAATTTTGAATAAACCATCGTATAAACGCAAACCAATCACACGGGCTTTAGGATCGATGACAGCTAAAATTCCCGTATCGGATGGTTTTCCAATTCGATCAGCTACATTGCCATGTGCTTTTGTGATGATTTCAAGATTTTCACCCTCGTTCATCGCCTCCAAAATCATGGCATTGTATCTAACAGTAACTAAAAATAATAAATCCTTCTTCTCATGCTGAAATTCAAATAAGAATGAGTGTGCTGCCATCAACAATTGTCGTTTAGGTTACCTGTGGCCGAAACAGTTTCATCACCGCAATTTTGCCATATAAACCAATTTCCTTCACCGGCCTTAAACCTTCGGGTGTAACGAGATATATTTCCAAGCGTGTATTTTTCGCTACAATCAGATTTAAATCTGTTTGTGAAGTAAAATTTCCTGTAAACACATGTGACGCGGTTAGGTGATAATTCATGTTATTGCGGAATATATTTATTAATATTAATACCTGTTACGCATGCTGTAACCGCTGTTGGTTTATGCGCTGTAACAACATAGTGATTTGCCATTGCTTTCATGTTTTATGCGGTTTTTAAAAAACTAAACGTCGCCATAAATGCTTATACAACAATGCCAATGTAACAACAAAAAAATTAACTATAAATTTATGACCAACATAAATTTATAGCTCATAAATTACAATATTATATAGAAAACTTGTTTTAATATTATTGTAGCTAACCTTCTGTTTCAACTGTAAAAAATAGTAAATTCAATTGCGCTGTTGTATCAAAATTATATTCTATCTAGTATTTTCAAAGTGACTTTTTAGTTTATTATGTTGCCTACACTGACATTTCTAGAGAGCTTCATTCTCATTTAAATTCTGTTTATAAAAAATGTCATGCACAATGTGCTCTAAAATACAAAATTATTATTATTACATATTGTCATAGACTAGATATTAGTGTTATATAATTATTACTTTTTTCTTTATATTTTTATGTTTAAGAAGTTGTTTGAAGATAGTGTTATTAGTTTTTGGTTGTGAAAATGCCTGTTACGAGAGGAAAGAAGAATAAACCTATTATTCAAAGCGATTCGGAGGATGATTTTGAGGATTCTCAACCATCCACATCCGGCGTATCAAAGGAATTAGTCTTATCAGATGATAGTAGCAGCGAGAGTGATATTGAAAGTTACCTCAAGAAGCCGAATGAATTAAATTTAAATTCCACATTTTTTCAAGTCGGCAAGCCCGCAGACGGTTTCGATGATATAGAAAAGAGTATACTTAGTGGTGTTAATCGATTAAGTGATTCAGAGAGTGAGAATGATGATTTGGAAGCAAATGGAAAGGAGGAAAGCCTGGTTTCTCAAATTCCTGCCATACCTCTGATATCCTCCAATTTTTTAGTATTAGACGAATATACAAAAAAGATAGAAGAAGCAAAAAGACAAGTGGACTTGTATAATGCCAAGAAGAAGGCCAGGGATGAAAAATTAGAGATTGGAGATATTTTGGCCATTGGTGAAAAGAATGAAGACGATAACAACTTAGGTAAGCATTCGAATATAAACTCATTTATATAAACATTAATTTTCAAATTGTAATTTTCAGGACTTGATTTAACGGATTTACATTCGAGTGACTTTGAAAGTTGTTCGGATTCAGAGAAGGAGGACTGGGAAGTGGTTAAAAATACAGAAAATGAGAAACCATCTATAATTCCTAAAGATGGCGTTCAAATTACGGTTGAAATGCCATCGAATATGCGTAAAAAGAAAGGCGTTGATTTGTTAGCGGCGATGAAACGTCGCTTAAATCGAATCAGAAAAGAGAATCAAGTATTGATACATAAAGTCCATCTACTTTGCTGGCTGGCTCACGGCAACTACATTAATAATATACTCAATAAACAAAATTTACTTGCTGCCGCACTCTCACTACTACCATCTGAACATTGTTATCCTCCCCAACGCATGGAAATGAGATATCTGGAGCAGTTGATGAACTGGTATAGGAAAACAATCGATTTAAGTATACGTGATGATGATGATGAGGTATTGGAGGAAAGTTTGATGGAACAAATTGGTACAAAAGTTGCTCGCAACAAAAATGCGTACATTTATATACTTATTTGTATTTTACGTAGCTTAGGGTTACAAACCAGATTAGTTTTATCGTTGCAAGTTGAACCTTTGCGCCCGCTTGCCAGCGACTTGCATTCTTTGAGTACAAAAGACATAAAGAAAGACGGTGATAAAGTTATCGAAAAACCGGCTGAGCGTAAAGTTGAAATTAAAGATGAAGCGAAAGAAAAAGATAAACCTGAAAGTATTAAAAAAGTAGTTAATAAAGATAGTTTAGTGCCTAAGGAAAGTAACAATAATGTATTAAAATCGAAACAACGTACAAAGTCAGCTACAAATGTAGAAATAAGTGGCGAAAAAGTTGAAAAGAAGCTGAGAAGCAAAAGTGCTTCGAAACCTCCTCCATCTGATGATAAAAAAGATCTTGTAAAAGAAAGTTCTGCAAAGAAGTTACCTCGAAAAGCACGAGTTTTAAAAAAAGATCTTGATAGTAAACTAGAAGCGCTGGAAAAATTAGAAAAATCTCCAAGCAAGTTTGATAAAAATGCGGACGACAAATCAAAAGCAAAGAAATCTACAAATGAAACATCTAGCGTTAAAAAAAGAGAGACAAGGAAAAAAATAGAAACTTCAAAACCATCTAAAAAACCGGATCCTAAAGATAAATCGAAATCTGCGAAAGCAACGTCCGATTATTTTACAGAAAAGAAAGAATCATCGGAACAAACCTCTACGAAAAAATCTTCGTCTTCGACCAGCAAAAATACTAAAGAAACTAGTGAGAAGAAATCAACAAGGTCGTCGTCAGTAAAACCAAATCTGTTGAAGCTAAAACTGCCGATTAAAGCAACGAAGCGCATTCCACAAGTTGATGGCATTTTTGATATACTACTTTACGATTTTCTTTTTGGATCATCCTCCTCATCCTCCTCTTCCAGTGATGAAGATGTTTTACTCGCCGGTCTACTGGATTCATCGGATGATGAAGATAATTTGTTTAATTTGTTTGCAAGCAATGACATCCCTTTGGAAGCACGTAAACCGAATTTAAAAAGATGTACAAGCCAAGACAATTCCATCATCAATAAGAAAATCAAGATTGAGGCGGAGTCTGATACCGATGGTGAATGTGATGACGCACAATCATCTAAAGGTAAAGAAAAATTGAAGTTGAGTAAAAAATTATACGGTAAAGTTGATAATGAAGCTGGTTGTTCATCAAAGTCGAGTTCGTTAGTTGATTCGCAGGTCGAATCTAAACCAGTCAATGAACAACAAACATCCAAAAGTGATGAAAACAAACAGCGCCAGATATTAAAACGTCTAAAAGGAAAAACATTGAATAACATATCACAAATTGATGGAGTTTTTGATTCTTCCAGCGATGAGGATTCTATTCCACAGCTTGATGGTGCCGGTGATAAAAGCGGCAAGCCGAATTTAAAACGCCTAAAAAGTGATAGTGATTCGCCTAATAAAAAGACAAAACTTGATGAGAAATCCAGTCCGATCAAAGAATCTCAATCTGCGAGGAATTCGAAAGCTAAAAATGCTGACGTACGTAGCGACATTATAAAAATCGTCAAAGGGAGAATAAATGAAGAGCGTCGCAAATCGAAACGCGCTTCGACTAAAACGAAGTATCAAGATTGTGATGATACGGGCAGTGATAGCGATTTCCTACCAGAGGAACCAATCGTAATAAAGAAGAAGAAATTGGATCCTAAAGCAAAGGTGAAACGACGAATACCTACCAAGGCGCAGCTTGAAGAGGAAAAGCGACGACCGAAGCCGCCCGCCATCAAAACGAAAAAAGGTAATGATATCTGGATTGAGGTGTTTGTTGAAGATGTGGAGAAATGGATTGCAATCGATGTGATCACCGGCAAAATCCATTGTGTGGAGAAACTCTATGTAAGTACACATATATAAAAATATCATAAATAATTGTTACATTTCATTAACACTTTCGCGAACAGTGCCATCACTTCGATCAGAGATTCTTAAGCTTTATAAGCCGCAACCCAAATTTGAGAAATCTACACAAGTCGCGACCCAATTAAACCCTAATGCTATTAGTTGTATTATTCTTTTTTGATTTCCAATTTATGCGATCCATAATTACTAAGACTAAGAATCACTGACTCAGATTATAAGTGGGATCGTAAGATATACGTACATACGATAGGTGCCTGCAGAAAGGGCAACCTCAACAAATGACATAAAAATGTAAATTAAACATAATAAATCAAAACTTAATTGAATAATTCTTCTCTTGGTCAAAAATTGAAGATATAGCTTTTGATTTAAACGGAAATCTTTTAATATGTTTATTATTATTTACGTTTCTTATCAATTGTTATTTGTTGAGGTGTTCGCTCTTCTGATGCGGAATACCTCTTATGTAGATTTACAGTTTTTGCAGAAATGGAACATTTATTAATATGTATAAAAGTGAGGATTTTATTAATCTACTGTCCACGAAAGTGTTAAATCAGTGGTTTCCAACCTATGCCCCTGTAACAAAATATAAACCACGCAGATTTTTTAGAATGCCCGAATATGGTAATTTTTAACTTTTTCTATAAAGGTCTTCAACCTAATTTTCCGATATGTATCATTTACGGTCGTCCAATTCGTTACGCCTTTATTAATAAAAATAGGGCTTTTAAACCCTTTTTTCCTAGATATTTTTGAATGGAAGGAAATGAATTTGCTTTTTTCTATATTTTTTTTAACGTTAGCTTTGACGTTGTGTTCGATCCGAGTGAATTCAGTATTTTACGAATGGAAAAACGCGGGAAACCACTTTGTAAATGTTTTTATCGACGAATTTTAATATACTTTTTCATTCAATGAAAATTTTGATAGAACAACTTTGTATGCATTAATGACAGGAAATTATTGAGATGTAATAATGTTAATAATTCGTGCAACTAAAATATACAATTTCAAAAAAAGGGCTAAGATACAGGACAAAAAAAGTGCCTTGAAAGATTTTAATGCTAATAAATATAAAAAATATAATTAATTTACGTAGAGGTTATGCAGTAAATATTTGAAATAATGCAAAATTTGTTCTACATTACAATTACTCTACGTATTTACAGCACACTCAGGGTGTGTGTAATTTGATCATATAGTTAAAAGTTTTCAGGTAACTTACATTATTATTAGGTTGAAGAAATCTATGTGTTCGATGTTGCAAAAATCAATTTTTTACAAAAGTGATTATTTATCCGTTGTCACTGAATTTAAACTTCAAAATGTCTAAATAAAACAACCAATGGAGGCTAGAGCTATGATGATATTAATATCGCAAGCCACTTTTGAAAATTTTATTGCAAATTATTGAACAAAATACATTCAAATAATATACATATATATAATAAATAATAATAAAAATTGAGAAATATACTAAAATATTAGTAGGTATTTTCAGTAGAATTTTATCCCATAAGAACAATCAATATATAGATAAATAACTATTACGCTAACAAAACGAAAATTGCTTTTGTTTACAATATTTTTCTTTCTTTTTGTTTTGTCAATTTTCTCAATTTTACGTAATTTTTAGCCTCATTTTTACCTTAAAAAAATTATTACTTTAATTACTCACGATAGGCACTTAATATTTGTTAAAAATGGTTTATAAACAGAGAATATGTGTTTAGAAAATGATAACATTCATTATTGATATTACAAATAATAATTTAACATTTTTACTATAAAATTTGTTGATGTTGTTGAGTTTCGTTGGCTGCTTTTTACGAAATGCAATCGTTTTTCCTTCAAATATTATTATTCAAAAATTATCCATCGAAGAAGCGTCATTTCATGGATTAGAGCGATTCAAACGCATTTGGAGAAAAAGCAATGCACGGTACCTGTCACAACTATTTTGATCAATTAATAATTCAATATCTCAAATGTTGACTTATGCTATAAAAACGGTCAATAGCTTATGCTTTTAGTTTCTTTGGCCGTCTTTGATATGTTTATGGACATAAGGTTATTTTTTACTAGCGTTTGCGAGAAAAGTACAATGCACCCTAGCAGAAATGACGACTTTGATTCAATTCATTCGTTAATAACGACCTAAAGACTACGTATTGGAAATATAATAGGCTACTTTTTAATATTCGATATATTTAGGAAGTTAAGTAGAGGTGATTCAAATTTAGTTATCTTTTACGATATTATAGTGTGATTCAGCCTAGCAGTTGTATTTTATTGCTCTTTTTATTACTTGTATAAGATAATAACGTCACCAAATAATGAATAAGTGTATGTTTTATTTATATACTATTTGATAATATTGTAAATAAAATGATTTAAAAATAGAAACATTAGAAAATGAATGTTGCAATATTCTTGTGAATGATTAGTCATAATCTTATTTTTAATTTGTAGGCAAATGCATCTCATCCCATCTCCTACATCTTATCATGGGACAATACAAGTCGTATCAAAGATGTTACGAAGCGCTATTGCACCACAAATTGGAATACGGTTACCAGAAAGCTTCGCGTTGAGACACCTTGGTGGGAAGCTACATTAAAGCCGTTTAAAGGTGTAACGACGGCCAGAGACAGGGAGGAAGACGAAGATCTAAGTCAGCAGCAATTAGATCAGCCAATACCCAAAACAATAAGCGAATTCAAAAATCATCCGCTTTACGTACTTAAAAGGCATCTGCTAAAGTTTCAAGCGCTTTATCCGCCTGATTGTCCCGTCATTGGCTTCGTTCGCGGCGAGGCAGTTTACTCGCGAGATTGCGTTTACGTGCTGCACTCGCGAGAGATCTGGGTGAAGGAGGCGAAAGTTGTACGGCCTGGCGAGAAACCGTACAAAATTGTCAAAGCCAGACCAAAATATGATAAAGTAATAGGAAATTAATGTTAAATAATTTGAAGTATCATACATTCATTTATTTCAGTTATCGAATACGGTCATTACTGATCAGCCTTTGGAAATATTCGGTCCATGGCAAGTACAGGACTATGAGCCACCGGTTGCTGAGAACGGTGTCGTGCCGAGGAATGCATACGGAAATGTCGAACTGTTTAAAGCATGCATGCTCCCTAAAGGAACTGTACATATGCAATGTAAGATTTTAATTATACGGTGTTGACATATTGTGAGGGGTGCTAGTTGGCGTCATTATAGAAACCCATCTTTCAATCACGTTTAATCAATGAAACTTGTAAAATGTTTCATGCGTTGTGCGTATAGAACGCATCCAGCAATTGGCGGTCACTGTTTTGTGGAAGGTAAATCGGGCCCATAAATTTACAAATTTTAATTGGAACTGAAATAAAAAAGTAGACAGATGTCACTGGAATTAATTAATTCACAGTTCACACTGATTTTGATGGCTGGGTTTAAATGCGAACGAGGCATTATAGGGACTAATTTATAACCAACGCACGCTTTTTATCTGTTAGTGAACCTAGATTATTGCACTTTTACATTTAATCAGTGTTACTTTTTAAACGATTTTAGTTAAATTCTCACAAAAAATCAATAAAATAGTCTAATTTTGCAATTATACATAAATGTTAGATGAAAACCGATCGAAAATACAAAAAGGGGTGAAAATTAGACAATATTTTGATTTTTTTAAACAATTTTTGAGCTTTATGTAGTTTCTATTAAATTATTGCAAAAATCGCTTATCCCTGTCCCTTCAGGCAATTTGGACATTAGTTTGACTTATTTTTGTTTATCAACGATTGCCAGGCAGAGTCGAATCCTGACAGGGCGCAGTGGTACACGCGTACTCCTTGTCGGCACAGACAATTATTTTTTTTGTTTTTTTCTTATAATGGGTTCATCAAAAGGTATTCAATTTCACATTATTTCACTTCCATCAGTGCGAATCAGTAGTACAGTCTCTTAACGTGTTTACCATCATGCATAACGCTTTATTGTGATTCTGCGTTTTAATTTTATCATTCGGCAATCCGAACATAAATTTACTTAAAATAATTTTATTTTTAGTGCCCGGCTTGAACAAGGTGGCGAAAAAACTCAACATCGATTGTGCGTCTGCAGTGACCGGCTTTGACTTTCACGGCGGTTGGAATCATCCAATTTACGATGGCTTTGTTGTATGCCAGGAGTATGAAGATGTTTTGCGAGAAGCTTGGACAACGGTAGTGTATATTTTCTTCGTTAATTGTGACTTGTAATGTGAATTTTGCAGGAGCAAGAAGAAGCGGAGAATCGCGAACGTGAAAAATATGAAAAGCGCGTGTACGGCAATTGGAAGCGGATCATCAAAGGCTTATTGATTCGCGAGAAATTGAAGATCAAATACAATTTCGGCGATAACAGCGATGCACGTAACGAGGAGGAGAAGAAGAAGCTCGCTGATAAGCCGGTGAAACACAAGCCACCGAAGTTTACGATTAGAAAGAAATAGAAGATGAATCTGAAGATATTTTTTTATTACAAAATATATTTTTTATTACGTTTTTTTTTTGATATATTGCATCTTTTTTCTATTACTATTAAATATACATTTATTAAATTTGTTTGTTCGATTCATGTTTTTGCCTGTTTAAGAAGCTGCAAATGTTGATAACCTTTTTATACACTCATTAACATATAAATTTGCGCAAAATTGCTGCTCCTTCAGTCGTTACTCATCTCTACAGCTTGCCTGGCAGTTGTAAAAAAAATCATTTACTTCGTCAGTGCAATCTTCGATTTTAGTTTATACGTTACGATGCAAGAAAAAAACTACCAAACGAGTAAGTCCCTAACTAAGAAGTGTAATGCTAATATTAAGTTAAAATTATTTATAGATACAAATAGACTGCTTTTTAACATGACTTCACGACTTCAAGTCGTTTACATACATTGCGTCCAGTCACACAATTACAGAAATATTAAGATATTTTTCTGTCTTGCGCTCCGGAATGTATCGATTGAAAATTCCTTATGCGCTAAAATAATAAACACACACAAAAACAATCTGTTTGTATGCATTAAATGGAGTCGTTATGTGGAAAAGCAGCCATAATTTTATGGTTATTAAAACTTTTAAACTGTGTAATTGATTACAGTACTGCAGAACTTTTCAATCCAACCCTTCGAGACATCGTCGTTCATACCCGCGCCGGTGTTGAATAAGGAGTACGAGTCCGAATACAATAATGTTAATAAATATGAGGAACAATTTTTTGCGCCTCCGACGCCCGCCGAACAAGAGTTTGTTAGTGGATTTAATGAAGCCTTCGAGCAATGTCCGCTCAATGATCCGTTAAGTAAGCTACCAACTTTAATAATGACACATACGCCTTTTAATTACAACTAAAACTAAATCCCTTTTGCCAATAGTGTTATTTACTTTTTTAAATAATCATTGATTTATTATTTATAATTTTATTTTTTGTAAATTATTTGAAATAATACTAGGTAAAGGGTTTCAGTTCATAGACTGTTCGTATTTATTAAAGTGTTTCCATTTATACATACACTCGAGTTCATTTCAAAGTAAATATGGCTCGCCATTTTAACCCGAGTTCGAATATTCTACAAAATGCAAACTTATTGGCAACTTATTGTCAAAATTTTCGTAAACTCATTTGCATTTTTTTATGGCATTCACTTTGAGATGAACTCGACTGTACCATAGACCTTGTTCAGATTTGAGTGAGTATCTGGACGTACATGTTTGCTGTCAATGTATAATTTGGTCCTACGTTTTTAATGCTGCGATAACAACTTTGGTTTGTTTCTCACATAATATCTTTGAAAATGATTGCAATATAGTAAACGAAACGTTTAGAATTTCAATTTGAATTGAAGCATTTTTCTTCTGTCCTTCCAATCTGTAATATCAGCAATCAGAATTTTCTACTACGGATTGGTACATTATTGCTTTCATATAATTACACCGGAGGAAACTTCGTACACATTACTAATATTTATTTCAATTATTCAGATATTGGATTTTTTTTGCCCCGGCAAAGGCCGCCAAAACACGAGGGTCTAACTGCAGCTCAATTTTTGAAACTAGAAAAGAATCGCCAAGCAGCGTATAGATGCCGACAGAAAAAGCAGAAAAAGATTGAGGATTTGACGGCTGAAGTTGCCAGGTTAAAGGCGGAAGTCGCCAGGTTGAAGGCGAGTATCAAAGATAAGGATCAAGCCATGGTTAGAATACAGGCTGAAATGAAATTGCATTGTGAGCAATGTGGATGTAGAATGTATAATTTATCAATGACGAATATGTACTATAATGATAGATATACGTGCAATTCTCAAAATAATTCTGTAGAAGCTTTTTTAACGAAAGCGAATCTGTATACGTAATGTTTAGTTATAACAAAACAATGCATTAGATTATGACATTTTAAGGAAGGATAAAGAAGTATGGCTGTGAAGTTGTATGTTACTTGTAAATAAACCAAATGAAACTTTCTATAAACACAAATATTTTTTTATCTATCATTATATAATAAATGCTTTTAAGTGAACCTTATAATTATTCAAATAATGTAAGTCTTATCTGCACTCAATAATTGATAAAATATAATTAAATATAATCTAATATATATTTAATTAAGTGATATTTTAAGACCATACCGTGTATTACTCAGCAGTCATAAAATTTATCTTTAATATTTTTTCTATATACCAGTGGACCGATATGTCTTTATAGGGACAATACGATATATTCCAAAACTATTTAATTACTTTAGCTCCAATGTTTTTCAAATGCTACTCCGCGAGAAAAAATTTTCGGCCCGTAGAAATAAAAGATACCACACACGGTAAATCGCATCTTTTTTTGACGTATTTGCTTAATAAAATCTTTTACTAAGATATGGGTTAATTATAGTAGATTAGAGTTGCCGTTGCTAGGACATTTTAACATTTTCCAACATATTAATCTATAGTTTTGCTGAACTATGTATTTGAATTTGATGCCACTTTAATTTTGTGCCATGATCTCATTCACCCAGATTTTAATTCAAATTGAGCATTAGAGCCATCTTTGTGATGGTAGCCAAACTAAAGTGTATCATAGACACACACTAAGTTCATTTTAGAAATTAAGTTGTACATTAAGTTGCCTATACCAAGTTTAAGGAGATTTTATTAAATAAAATTGATATAATTTGAATAGAACGTTACACTTATATCGAGTAATAAAATAGCTATAAATTCAATCATATGCCATCCACAAGCGTATTTTAAAAAATAAAAGAGTTTTAAGCGTTAACCTATACAAATTTTGATGGAGGAGCTGGGATTTTCGGTTGTAATTTAATCAAGAATGGACCAACTGGGCTCAAACTGGTACTGGTGATATAGTGTTTGATCCCCTACAACATGATATGCTTGAAAGTGCAAAAAAAGCAACGATTTTAGTGAGTATGATGAGTTAGGTTCAGATTAGGTCAACAGACCGAGTATGATGGTTAGGTCTGTTAGGTGACAGCATGCCGAGTATGATGTCATTTAGAGTAATCCCCCTTGGGGGAGTTGTTAGTAAATGTTGGAAAAAACTCATCGAACTCGGTCTGTTGACCTAATCTGAACCTAACTAATCATACTCACTAAAATCGTTGCGAAGCAATTTACTAAGGTATTTATCTGAATCTTCATTTTTGAATCCTTCAAATTCACACAGTCTTTTACGGTTACTTCTGTCACCTGCATTTTGGAAAATCAGCTTGTCTAATGCTACCACCGCCTTCTTTGTTGCTGTTTTTATATTTCTTTCTACACGCTTATTTTCACCTAAACACTCCATTTTTTTTATTTGCTTTGCGTTCTCTGTTTTTTTAAACGTCTATTTCTTCTTAGCTTCTATACGTCTTTTACTTCTTGACTTCTATGCGGCTTTTTCTTTTTGACTTCTATACGGCTTTTTCTTCTACGTCTTTTCCACACACACGTTACGTCGTCTACGCAAAATGGTGTGTCGTCGTTTCGTTGCACACAGGCATGTACTTCTTCTTTATGCACTTGTAGGAATTGTTTATTAAATAGATGTATTGTCAGTAGTTGCACAGTTGCATTGTGTAATGGTAGCGCACAAATCTAATTAATAAACAATTCCTACAATTATGTATTTGTTGGGATACCAATTCAATGCCAATTTGCACTTACCTTCTACGCTCAGATGTTTGCCTAATAACATTCGTTTTATCGTACATGTTATGATATTTTCAAACTTTGCAAAGTACTTAAAGCAAGTTTTTATAAAAATTTCGAAATGTACTAGGGGAATATCAGATCGCAGAAGGTAGTTATGAACTAAATTCATTATATCAACTTGTGACTATAATCGCAAATATTTTTATAGGAAACTCGAATGGCATTTGCATCAGCCAACTCTGAAGAATGATTCGATGTGTTGACGAAGGAAACACCAGAGATGTTCTTCTACGTCGGTAAAATGGTTGTTGCTAAAGCTACGGAGATATCAGTCGGCGAAACCTACAAGATGTGCTAGTGGATCATGCGAGCCCTGTCAGGAGCACCACCTTGTAGGGTATGTAAATATGTATTGTGTAAGGGTAACGGTACCAGTAATGGATCTTGTGTTTTGTAAACTACGAGGAGGTCCATTACTGGCATCGTTAAGGCAAAGTGGTTCCAAGCTCCGACAATTGTCGGAGACTTCTACCCTTGCCTAAACCAATAGCAACGCGTCTATGTAATATGACGTAGACGTGTTACTGTAGGTTTAAGTAAGGGAGAAGTATTCCGACAATTGTCGGAACGTGTAACATGCCGCCTTTGGATTTGGAGGGGGGCGAGGGTTTGTGATAAGAATTACAATGTGGGGGTATCGAAGTCGTTTATTGTATATTTAATTGAAAAAATAAATAAATACAGTGTTCTCTTTACAACTTTGTTTCATTCGCTCCCACACTACTTTGTGCTGCGGTAGATGCGCATCCCCCCCGTAGTGAGAGGGGTACGCACCCCCCGTAGCACCCACACACTTTCCCTTTCGCTGCGGCGGAGGTGCGTATCCCCCTGTTGCAAAAGGGTTAGCCCTACAGCTTCTAGAGGGGTGCTAAAGTGCCAACCCCTTCTCCGCCGCAGCGAAAGGAACGCTGCACTCCCAGTCAAAAAAATAATATGCAAGTTCCATTAAATCGTCAAGTTCATTTGTTTTATACATATCCACTACAACACAAATTAACTTAACGAATTAACTTCTCCTGCATATTATAACCCGTTGTCAATTTGGACCTAGTTACGCAACAAGCGACCAAGTGTTGTTAATACTGGAGTGCAAATAGATTATTTTTAACTTTAAATTAAATACAATACTCCCGAAAACTTTGAACAGTTCTCCTGAATAATTCGGTTTATGTCGCTTGGTTTTTGCATAACTAAGTTCAATTACCAATAGAAATGCAATAAACAAATACATTACAGAATACAGTTCTTATAAGTATAAAAAGTTCTAAAATTAGCACTTATTAAATGTCTAAAATGTTATCATAGAGTGGCGTAGCATCATCCCCAAGTGTTTGTCGTGGGGTCCTTTGCGATTGCGAGCGCGCTCTTCATCTTTCCATTTCGTCTTCTAGGGGTTGCTGCAAAAAAATACATTTCAATAAAATTTCACCCAGCAACTGCATACAATCAATTATACCTCAATTCCTTGTTTTGCTGCGAGCCCATGTTTCTGCTGCTTTCTGTGATGGTATTCAACTTGTGTTAATATGCCGCCATTTCTAGTCTTAGTTCGAGCACATGCTTCCTCTGCTTTCTGCCAGTTGGTGTTTTCATGAGTGATGAGTAGTTTCTAGATGATTAACCATCGGTCGAATGTGGCGATCCACTCAGATAAGTTTTCGAATGATGGTAATTACATTAATCATAAACTGTACTCATTGGGATGTAAGTCAATGTCTGCACTGAAATTTTATAGCGTACTGTCCTTTTCTATTACGTGTGCGGTGTTCCTCTTCTCATTTCACTTCTAGGCGCTGCTGCAAATAACAATATAATTCATTAAAATTTCACCTAAAAACTGCATACAATCAAATAATATACATACATCGTTCCTAGTGTTACTTCGAGACGATGTTTCCTCTGTTTTCTGGCAGTCGTTGTTGTCATTATGTACTGAATAGTTTGTAAATGACGTATCATCGCTCGAATAGCTTCTGCCATAGATTTGTGTCGTCATTCTTGACTTAGCTTGCTTAATCCAATTGCTCGCTTTGTGGTTTTCGCCGACTGAGACCCCCCGTAACTGTAGCAATAATCATTTTATCGACGTAGTATGTTTCTTTCGACTTGACTGATACAAATGCTGCTCGTAAATCCTTACAGTGGCAATTTAATTCTTTTCCTTTAAAGTAGGAGTAGCATTAATAATGATATTTACATAAAAGACAATCGAGTAAAGCTTACTTGCTGTGGAATGGCATCTCAAACTGAGTACTTCATCCTCAGATGCATAAAATTGCGAATATTCAATGAGATGATCTTTCATTTTACTTGCAATCGTTACCGTTTCCCGAGGCAGGTCTTCTGGATATTGACGAAAATCTATACACCTCTGCATTCATTGATACTTAAGTCCGCTTTGCTTAAGTCAATGTCTATACTTTTGGTCTTTCACATATCTGGTGTTTCCTTCGTCACACATCAAATTATTCTTCAGGGAGTTGTTAGGTTGTTTAGGTCTTCATTCAAAACTAACAGAAAAAACAGATATTAGACACCAAACAATACGCAATGTATATAAACAAGCGTAATATAATACACAATATTACAATATATACAATGCAAAGTGAGGTTTCATAACTAGTGAAGCAATTAAATACTAACCTTATAATGTCATAACAAAACATATGCCTCCTGGTTGCAGGAAATGTTGAACCATCACCAATCAGTATAGCGTCGATCATCTGCTTAGCATACATAATTGCTTTGTTGCGCTTTACATTCTCAAATCTTATTCTCTTGGCCGAACAACGTCCAAAGTCCAGTAATCATGTCAGTATTCATAAAACGTTCCTAAATTGAAATAGGACAAGTTACATTATTTATGTTGTAATCAATTTTTGAAGAAAAACAATCAATTGATATAAGTACAAGTTTAATCTAAATAAATCTAGTTTTTATTGCAATCAATAATTCAAACTTACCAATTAATTCATTACGTTTGCTCCACTCGTTGAACAAAATTGTCGGTTTGAATGAATCTAACTGAACCATTGTTTAATGCGCTCTTCAGCTTCATTAAATTCCAATCAATATTTTGGTCCTAACAATGTGAAACGTCTTGGAAATTTCCATTGCTGTTGCTGTAACAAATGCATTTAACTTAAGTATTAACAAGAACCACTTCTGTAACTAAATTGATATGCGGTAAAGGATATTTAAAAAAGAATACCTTCTACATCTTGATAATTCATCGTAATAACAGGATTATCAACTTGACATGGAATATTTGAGTCATCATCTGGATGTGATACATTAATAGGTTGATTTTGACTATTAGCTCATAATTCTTTGTTTCCAACGCTTCCAATAAAAATCCAACCCAAAGAGTTTGTACATGCAATATAGAGACTTCAATTATTCGCCAAAAACAGAAATGTAATGCTCTACACAACTTGATTATAACGTTTCAAACAACCTTCATTCTGCAAAAATTAAAACATCATTGAGTAAATTATGAAAAATATTACGTTGATTGACTTACGTACGTTTTAATTACTGCATGGTATGTGCTAATTCTTTAACAACAATAATCAAAACATCCATGCTACCTTCGACACTTCGTTACTCTATGCCTTCGATCACTGTCAAAACAAGACTGACAATAACGTTAAAACGGTTGCCTTACTGAGAAAGTCTTCTTGCACCATCTGTGTGATGATAGTCATACTCTAGCAGCTATTAGCATAGACACATATCAAATTTGTACGATTTGAGCATTGCCAATTGTACATTAAGTTGCCTATAGCAAATTATTCAAAATTTATAAACATTATATTGATATTTTATTAACTAAAATTTATATAACATTAATAAAACGGGGCAACTATATAGAGAAATACAATAAACCTAAATTTAATCACACAACAGGATTTTCACTATTGTATTTTGACTAATTAATGAATTAGAAGCCTTAAGATTTAAAAATTTTGGTGGAGCAGACGGTATTATCACAGATAAGTAGTTACTACATCCTGACACCAGTCGGCAAAAGACCGACTGCCTACAAATTCAGAAGTGGGATCACGAAGATGATCGCAGATTCGAAAAGCAAGAGCGAAGCCGTGGACGAAAGCAGCCATGGTGACG
>JARJDW010001756.1:0-12877 GCA_030264715.1 Adinopsis sp. GC000173
AGAAATTGGTTTTCTCTTTAAGATCACTGCGTTCTGCAACTGCCCTAAAAGTGTAATAGTCTCTCTAATAGTAAAATCCCATTTCATGCTTGACACCACTCCATAACGAGAGTGTCTTAGCCGGTTTTGTTTCGATTTTTACTTTTTCTGAAACTGAAGATCATCAAAAGTGTGAATAACGTATTCAAAGGTGTTTAGACGCCAAAAGTCTGAGACCTATATATTGAAGCAGTACATTTTGAAGATAAATCTGACCACAAAACCAGCACAGCCACCAAACCAATCTTGTCTTGGTGAAAATTTTACGACAAAATCAGTAAGTACTNTGCGTACGATGATGATTTAATGGAGGAGGAAGAAGATGTTGATATGGTGAATCATGCCAATCGCGAAGCGGCGCTATGTGGTCCCAACTCCAGCTCGAAGACATCACCACCGATTTGGGGTTAACGAACGATAGTACCGCTCGGTGCCACCACAACCACATCGAGTGACCGTAATGACGGTGGTGGTGCCGGAATACGAGCCGCTAACTACTTCTACATCACCTGCAATACCGATCACGAACTCCAGCTGTCACCGTCACACCGTCAACACCATCACACCACCACCACAAAAGAAAATGAAAATAAAAATTATTGTTATTCGGGTTTCTTGCTGTTGTATTTTCGCCGAGAGTTTCATTGAACGCTTGTGTTTATTAATGATAATTCCAAAAAACTGGTAAACACGAAATTGGGATTTATTCTTGCTTTTACTAAATACTCTTTGCTCCTTAACTCGATAAAATAAAATTGCAAGAAATTTCTCCCACGAATAATTGTGTATATTAAGTTGCCTAAACCTCCTAAGTGAATCAAATCAAAATACATTTATTTTTAAACTTTATTTTACCAAGTTCGCTATACAAAAATACTCAAATTCATCAATAATTCTATTAATTAATTGATTCATTAATTATTATGTGCTTTAATATTTACAATACCAGTTATAGTTTTCGGTCGTAATTTTGATTCACGTAATGGTTTTTCTGTCAATCGCGGTGCGCTGTCAAAATAACCGTTTGTTTGCTCGATTAATAAACACAAATTGTGCACATTCTTTATTGTCGCATATCGATGTTGAAACGAATTAAAAAGAAAAACCGATTACTTCTTCGTGTTGTAGCTTGCCACGAATTTGAGTCACACATGATTTACATATAGACAACGTCTTGTATATGTTGTTGGAGGATACGCTTAACGCCAACAACAACATAAGACATCGAAAGCCAAACAATAATTTTGTTTGAAAATAGCAACAGAACAGCATATTCTGAGAGAGGAGAAAATATTTGCGCTGTTTTGATGGGCTCGTAAATTTGTGCTGCGACGAGTAGGCTTTGCATGTGAGTATCTAAGCAACACAAAACAGCATAATCAACAACACAAATGTTGTAGTAAACGAGAATACGGTTGGTTTAGTGTTTTATTATATTTTATTCGATTTCTACTCTGATTTATTTCAAATTATATTTATTATTGCGTGCTTACCTATCGCAACAACGTGTATTATCTATCTGGAGGAGCGAGAAGGAATCTTTACGAAACATTTTTGCTCAATGCTCATGCATTTTCCATGCGACTTTCGACTTGTTTCGGGAAAAAATGCAGAAACCCCAGACTAGGCGAAAAGTCGGCGGCAATAATAACTGTAGTTTCAGGTTTTTTTTACTTTAAATTAATAACATTGCATTGGATATTTTTAGACTAAAGCTACACTGCCGCCAACAAAGGGCTTCGAGTCTTGCAATGGTTGCGGGCCGCCACTGACTTGAGCGCCTTAAAGAAGAACATTGATGATTTAATCAATTATTTTGGGGAAAATGTGTCATTGGGAGCAACGTAAAAATCTTTGTGTAGAAAAGTAAATTTAACTCCTTTTTTGATGTTTGATGGAAAGATTATGTTACAGCTAGTCGCTTGCCTAAATTTTGCTGTTGTCTGTATAGGAGTAAATTTATCAAACATATCCTTTGCCGAAGGGTAAAGGTGCCCCGTTGCATCGCAACCCTGGTTGTTATAAAATTCAATTGGTATCTGTGGCTTTCGTGAAAATTAATTATTTCATCAATAATATTGAACTAGCGACAAACCACCATCTTTGTTCCGTTCTAATTCTTCAGAAAAGTGATCGTTGTTGGCATATTTTAAGAGAGATATACTCCAAGTTTATCGGATACCGGCGACCAGTTACTGCCCTATGCGACGGTGAGAGGAGAAGTGTATGTGTGACAAAGTTTTCATTATGCTTACGAATTTAAATGTCGATTCGAATGAACTCTATACATATAAAAGAATAGTTTATTTCTAAAAATGTGTGTTAACATATTACACCAAATATATATATATATATATGTTTTTAATTAATTCGAAATTTGTCATTAAATAATAATGTTACAATACATAACAAATTATATTACCCTTAATTTTTTGACTGGGCTGGGTTTATTTGCATTAAATGCACTTTTACATTCACGATCATCATCATTAGTGATTCTCATCCGACCGCAAGTTCTTGCAGCAGCAGCATGACTTGTTGAAGTTGTGATTGTGGATGTTCAACAATATTATCCCGATTTGGAGCAATTGATTGGTGTGGGGGGAAGTTAGTACACGAGTTCCATTGCAACCCAACGTTGCATTTTGAAGATACCTTGCATCGACACTATGTAATAAATTCACTAAATTTTAGTAAATTTACAATTTTAAATGTACAAATAAGTTGGTTTATGTCTACGCTAAACTCTAGTTTGGCTATTATCACAAAGAAGTTGTAGGCACTAATGCGAAACAATGCGAAATGTGGCGCAATGTGACGCAATCTGAATAGCAAACATCTGGACCAATCTGGCCTTGTCGGCCTTGTCATTTTCTCATCACTTGTTGTCGAAAAGAAGATGAACGAAGAACAATTTTGTTAACCATAATCGTCGAAATGAAACAAGAAGACGCCGTTTTAACAAGCAGAATGTAAGCAGCGTGTTGTCCAATCAAATATGCTGCATTAATAATGATAATAGTAGATTGTGTTGTAAGTGTGCCGCACTCGCCGCCATCGATGGCCGAATGCAACACAATGTAAGTATGTACAATTTAATCAACTATACATATTAAACAGGAATCCAAATCAATTATAAAAATAGATGTATTACTGCGAGTGTGCAAGCCGCGCGCCATCAAGGAAGGACATTACAAATTGTCATCGACGTTATGTTGTGTTTTGCAAAGGATGATGAGTGGAGCGCTGAAATGGATTCATTCACGTTGCTGTTGCTGCATTCGAAGGAATTGCTACTGGCGTGTTGTGTTTAAAAAGAAACTGAAAGAGAGGGACTGAATCGTGTTTATGTTGGCTGATTGATGCTTCCTTCATTTGGACGGAATGAAGGAGTAAATGATAGCACTGAATTATTATGTTTGATGCTAAATAATAAAATGCATTTTTAGGTTAAACTGATTGTGTTTATATGGATTGGATCCACACCGTCGTTCATATACATGCACATGGAGAGGAGTAGTAGATGATGGTTGAACGATGGTACAGCATAAGCAAGTACACCACCAAACACGTACTTCTGAGAGCAGCGGCTCAAGCATATCCTACTCAATAAGTAATTGATTTCTTTAGCTCAATTATCGCTCCATCAGTATCTTGAAGCATTTTAACGTTTTAATTTAATTGCTGCTCACATTCACGAGAATTGCATGAATATGTGTGAAATAGGAGATTAATAATTGCGTTAATTTCATTCAAGGAAGGATGAGGGGAACGGGGAACGGGGAGCTGGTGATGAATATGCGCAACACATTGTTAAATGAGCAGATGAACGCAGCACTCTCGTAATCATAAGGATTCTCAAAATAATGCAACTAGATTATTATTATGTAATGGTTTGTGTTTTTAAGAGGATACGAAATCATCGTATTGGTATGTACCTTGGAAACAACAGATGGCATTTTACAGCATAAACTCGCTGTTTTTGAAAACACCTTAACTAACAAGTTATAAATCATTATTTGCTTACCATTATTGAGGTATTAAGCTAGCGACGTAGATTGACGTAGATCGATCATCTACAAAAATGAGAAAAATGTTTTAGAATTAATATAAGATTTGGCATTAGCAGGAATGTCATGTCATGTACTTACTCTACATCTTTGCGTGATTTAAAATACGATTTCACTAGTAAATATGAAAGTTTTGTATCTACAAATGTATATGTACCTATGTACTTTTTACATCTACACTGATTTGAGTAATGATAGATGAAGAAAGAGGTAAATTAAATAATAAATATATTTAAACTTATTATGTACACGTATATTGGTATATGTATAGAAAAAATTTATTTATTATAATGGAAGTGTAAACTGTAATAGTAAAGTAGTATAATAGAACAAACTGAAATTACTGAAATAAGATTACACGAACGAGAGAATGCTGTTTTTATAAATCTTGCCTAAAAAATATTGAACTAATTTGAATAATACGAGAACAATATTTTTTATTGATTGAAAACAATGACAATAGTAATCAAATAATAATTAAACTATGAAAGCTACTCTCATACATCATTTTTTCTTATAGTATAGTACTAGAAATGAATGAGAATTCACTTTTACTAGTAGTAGAGCTTTTTATTTAATTTATAATATTTTAAACTGTGGTTTTATGATGATATATTAGAATTTTTAATGAAATGATTCCAAATTTCTCTCTCACGATCAGTGTAACAAAACGTGTTATCCCTAAGGATATCCTCACTTCGTGATGACCCCTTCTATCCAGTCAAGATAAGGGCCAAGGTGTGTGTAGTTGTCTGGCTGGTATTGGCCCCCGCATTGCATTGGGTCAAATGTTGAAATACCAATTACCCAGAACTTGCATTCTGTTTTTGGAGTTGAAACGAAAACCGGTCCTCCTGGATAGCTCTGTCAAATATGAATTAACAATTTATAGAGATGGATGCTATAAGAAGAGTGTATACGTATATGTATAATACATGTATTATACATGAAGAAAAGCCGTGCGAATTATTTTCAAATTATACTTGAGTTGATGAGGACATATTTTTTATTATCAATTTAATAATCTCTCCACCACAATCAATTCATAGATGACTCAAACGTTGGAAGGTGTTGGACGCACACATCAGTATCCATACACCACCTCTTTGGTAAATATGTATGCTCATTTTCTCAATTTCTTTAGATATAACTCTAAAATAGCACGACTTTTCTTCATGTAACTCATCCCTTTTAATAATTGTATTTTATATACATATAAGCAATGCAATTCGATGATATACAAGTGTAGACGAGAATTTTGAGAATATGGAGTAATTCATCAAGTATCAAGTATCTATTACTAATTACAATTGTATGTATTCTGAAACTCATCAAACGAAGCTGAAATTTCGCATTTAATTATTGCATATATGTATATACATATTATTATTCACATATACTACTGCATGTATATATATCTTTTTATATCTTTTTAGAACTACAATAGTTGCTACTTTGCCAACTCAACTTACCTTGCCGCATGGTTTACGCTGGCCACCAGGCACTCCAGCGCAACCCAACCTTGCATCAAATTCCTGTGACAATTGATTCCCCAAACCGGACGCCTCCGAACAGCGTGAGTTCGGATACAAGACGAAGTTGCTCTTATATAAATCAATGTTATAATAACCCCATTCATACCATTTACGGCGTATCAACGAAGGTTTTACAAAACCGGCAGCAATGACAATATTGTCTCCGGACGCTCGACCCCTCACGCACGCCGGAAATACATTGCTCCTGAACTTAACGGAAGGTATTTCGATGAGCGCAATGTTGTTGTATATCGGAGGTCTAAACTTCGGATGTATTATGAATCTCTTTGCCTTAAGGTACTTGTCATTTCTGATGTCTGGTTTGCGATAACCGACCGCTACGAAAATTTCATTAGAATCATCGTCCGGCGCACAATCAGCCGCGGTAAGTACATAATTCGGGCTGATTAAAGTGCCACTGCATTTCCAAGGATTGTCACGTATTCTACGTGGTTCTTCCTCCTCCATATTCATAAACTGGCCTAATTTTGGAACGGCAATCGCTACCTAAAAGGGGAAAGTTTGTTGAAATAATGTTATTATTATTATTATTATTAATTTGCTGGGTGTACTGAAAAGTTGCGATTCTCTTCATTATTTCACATTTTTTCATGCTTTTTCGCTGTGCTTGTGCTGCGTGTTGTGCTCTGTGTGCCTGTTTTAGTTTTACTGCTTCAGCGATTTTTTCGTACGCTTTTAGCAGGTTTTTTTTTTGGTCGTTTTCTTCTTTTTTACGGGTGCGTTTACATTTTTGTTATCAACAATACGACGAAAGATGAAAGGCGCAAAAGAATATATTGCAAACATTTATTACTTACCATGAACGGATACTCTCCTTCTTTTGCCGGTTCACCACTAATAATTGTTGGTGGTGGTGTTAGAATTCGTTCCTCTGTCATTGATGGTGTAGTCGTGGTTGTTGCTTCCGTTGTTGTTTCTTCTTCTTGCATGGTTGTGGTTACTACTTCCATAGTTGTTGTTGTTGTTGTTGGTGTGGTTGTTAGATAAGGCCTAGTAAAAAGTAATCGATTATTTTTCGCATCTATATGCGTTTAGTCGCGTCGTCTATACGGACAATTCTGATATTGCTTAAATCATTTTTGTTTGAGCGCATCTCAAAGATGTGTATTTATGGTTGGGTTTGGGGGATACTCTAACAAGCAATCATGTGCAAGTTCGGTTTAGTGTTTATTCCATTCTAAGAGTTTTGACGTCGAAAGTTTTACATTGCTCTGGAAGGCAAGATACCATTTTGTAACCATCGTTTCAATTTGCCCCAAGAGCTAAATATTAGAGGAAAAATGAACAGAAAAAACCACCGTATGAACCAACCGATATTCAATCTATCTGCCAATCATAACTGGCAATGATAATTGAGTCACTTACAATAACGACAAGCGAAAACGGTGGTTGTGGTTGAATTGCTATGAGCGGGCCCAAATGGTGGCCAAAAGTCTGGAAGATTTAGCTGTGGGTTTTATGCGATTGATAGGGAATCAACAACTCATAGTAATGAGTTGCGTTTCTTCGACCCAATTGTCAATAACTGCACCGACCGAGTCACACGATTGAATGGCTGCTGGTTGTTATATATGGTGTATTCATCTTATAGTAGTCTGGACTGGCCTGCTATCTCAAACGATTCCAATCTGTTCCTGCTGCCTATTGCAAATCATTTTGATGGTGAAAAATTCGCCGCCTTAAGAACGAAGCTTGTAAAAATCGACGGTCGTAATAGTTTGCCAATACGGCCTAAGCTTTTTATGAGATAGACATAATAGATAGAACTAACACACACACACACACACATTATACAGGGTGATTCACTCGTGACTGACGGTATTTAATTTTTGTGTAAAAGAAAACTTTGAGCCCTACTACCACTCACCTCCTCGTGTTTGTATGTTTACGCATTCCCGGAAATATAGACGATTATTATAAACCGTCAGTCGTCAGTCCCGAGTGAATCGACCTATAACTCTAAATACGCGCTTCAATTTCATGCAAAAATACCTTATTACTGCTGTGGATGTTGATACGCCTGTACCACCAGCTGAACCAGCAACTGAACCAGCAACTGAACCAGCAACTGAACCAGCAACTGAACCAGCAGCTGAACCAGCGGCTGAACCAGCGGCTGAACCAGCGGCTGAACCAGCGGCTGAACCAGCTGCTGAACCAGCAGACTGGAACCAATTAAACTTTTCTTTGGCAAAGTTCATAATCAACAGTGCTGGCTGCTGATTCACTTGCTGTCCGTTAACGACATTTAACGGCGATGCAATTATAATTAGTATCGTCGGGATGTGGTTGATGTGGAGTGGAGACATTGTGGTGTGGCACGCACTATTTGACACTATTTGAAAGAATATGAATGTGTGGATTGAAAATTACCTTTATATAGGAAAGCGAAACAATACATAATTAACAATAATAATAATAATAATAATGATAATTAATCAACCCACAGATTATATTCAATTAATTTAATTTGTCACAGAAGAAGTTGCAATGGAAAATTCCATCCAGATTCGAGTAGAAAATGATAAAAATTTATTCGAATACACCACCACCACGTATATGAATTTTTTTATCAATTTTCAATTGAGCTGAAATTTCAATTATACATAGACTGCATATTCATTTCATTTGTCCACGTATACGAGGCACTACGCACATAGCAAAACAATATCAAATTAATTAAATTGGCTGCAAAGGGGGACCATGACAATTATAATATTCTTTAATTTGTTCGCGCCCACTCAGCAGTACACGTTGTGGATGTAGATTGTTTATGCATTATGCATTTCGATAAAAAAACACAATACAAACAATAATTATTTGTGTGAGATGATGATTCATGCTCGATGATGTGTGACAGACAAACAAGCAACTTTTCTTCGACTTTTTACCCTATTTCCTATTTCTAAACTAGTTTCAGTCGTCGGTGTCAGTTACTTGAGTTAATAATTCTTCTGTTATCTACAATACAATACAATCCTAAATTAAATTGATGAAAAAGTGTCACATCCATCACTCACTGCATCGCATCACATTCAACGCGGAAATAGAAAAGAATTGGAAATGCAAGAAAAAATGAAATTCGCACACATGAGATTCACAAGTTGTTTATTGCAAGATGCTGCAATATACTTTGCCGATTAAAATTTAGTTTAGAAGAATATAAGCAAGCATACGGTGTGATACAGTAAAAATTCGATAAATGCAACTCTCTATAACTGCGACTTATATTAATTCATATAAATTCGATAAATGCAACAACGGTCAAATGTTGTCAAAAAACAACACATTCAAATAATATAATCATTTAGAGTTTAAGTTTTCTTATTAATTTTTCTTTTATTTTTATTATTTTTCCTCTCCGTTTTCATAGCATTTCTTTCAAAACAAACGAAATTTCAAAATTTATTCGATAATTGCAACTAATTTGGAGAAATAGAATTAGGCCTGTTGCATTTATCGAATTTTTACTGTATATGTTGTTTATTTTGAGTTGTGGACAATTATTCGACAATTGATTAGCAGTATTATTATCTCGAGTATTATTTCATAAATATTTATTATGTATTACTACAGTGTCATAATGTTAAATTACATCAAGTTGAGCAATACTTGATAATATATGCGCTGCTTGAAAAATCATTGTTTCAGCTGGTGGTCTCAATATATTCCCAGCCGTTTAGATGACATGGCGGCGTATTCGATGTTATAAACACTGCAACAGGTGCTCCTCCATCACATTCCAATGTTCAGTTAGTTTAATCTAAAAAATACATTTCCACTATGATTATTATAATAGTAATAGTAATTGGATGCGGCTGCTTTCATTTACTCTTTAATTCCGCAAATAACGCTCCTCACATCCGTTTCCTCCTGCGTCGTCCTATCGTCATCATCCTCCAGCAATCAACAAACAGACACACGTTGTACTGTTGCACTACAATTTATTTTCAATTAATTGATTTCGATTACTTAAGTAATGTTGCATAGTTGTGTTGTGGTGTTAAGTGACGATGTCTTTTCGCAGCAGCAGCAACAACACTAAAAATGTAAAAAGAAGTAATGTGTTAGAATTTTTGTCTCATATTGAATGTTGATTAGAAGGGGAATAATCGTTAAATATTAAGCTAAAATTAATTAATTAAAGAAAATAAAAAATTCTTCTTCGGCTAATAATACTTGTAAGAATATCGAAATATATGTATAATGATTTTTATCGATGATTCTATATTGGTTGGTTGCAATAATTATATTAATTAAATAATTAATAATATTAAGCGCTCAAATTATGTTTTATGTTTTGTGATTTTCAACAAGTTTGTTTGGCGATTTAATAATTAATCTTTAAATGATAATGATAAGTTACTATTCACACGCCTACAACACATTTTTGCTGCTTATACAATACAATAAAATACAATGCACTTCAAAAATCGTCGATATTATTCTAAATCTAAGACTTGTGACTTGGTGGGCTATTCAATGTTGTTGTGTAAGAATAATAATATCCAACTAACTGGATATTTATAATGATTTTTCACCTTGCCATATTATGCATATATGGCGAATTTCTGCAGCCGCAGCCACAGCACACAAGTATTATTATAATTAGAATAATATCAAAGTCTAATGAATTTGAAATATAATTAACTATATATTGTATTGTAAATCTAATCTAATGATTTTTTACCCTGCCACATATTAAAACATAACTAACTAACTAAAATGTGTGCATGGCATGCATGCAGCGGCAGCATAAAAAATCGTTTGTTTTTTAGAGATATTCCAACAACACTTAATTAGTTATTAGTTTATTACAATAATCATATTAATATTAAACGAAAATATGTTTTTTTTTCCAGTTGGTGGTGTACATCAAATTTATTTAATTAATTTTAGCTCAATATTGATTATATTGAACAAAATTTAAACAAATTGCTAATCAATGTTGGTAGAAAATCGAAATATAACGATTTTTCACCTTGCTATAATAACACCTTTTGATTTTGATAGAATATTTAATTTTTCCTCAAAGAAATATTGAAATGAAAATGAAAATTTCAAATGAATAAATATTTTATCAAAAATGTATGTATGGTCCCCCCATATACTATCATACACAATCCTAAAATTGACTATGATAATTCTAGCAACATTGAAAAATAGCCAGGTCGCAGCTCGCTCTGAAAAATGAATGGATGCATGAAAATCGTCGTACAAAATAAAATAGTTTAGCTGATTAAATAATTGATTAAAATTCTAATAAATGAAAATAAAATATTTTTAATTAAGCAAACTGTGGCTGCTGTGGCTAATCAATGTTGTGTTAGAATATATGTAAATGTATGTAATCATTTTTCACAGCAACACAGAATAAATTCAATAAGTTTTCTTAAAAAAAATTCCAATTTGAACATGTGTTAAGGATGTTTTATCGCAAAATTTTCTTAAACAAAATTCCAAATTCAATTCAACTTGCGTATTCACTAACGTTCATCACTTTAAAATTCGTCAGTAATTTAATTAAATAATTAAAGTTACAACATTTCTAATAAAAGAAATTTTGTGAATTTTCAATGGTTGCTATAACGTTGCTGCTTTTTGTTAAAATTGTTGTCACAATTAATAATTAACAATTTTTCTTTTTTTTGCAGTTTTAACGATTATTTGTTACATGAAAGTATGATTTTTAACAAAAAGCAAAGTTATCGTCAAAAATAAAGCAACTACAATATAATTGGAGTATTTCTAATAGACTAATGATTTTTATCAATAACATATTTCACAATTAACTATTATTCCTTAAGCTTCAATAATCATATTTCTAACAAGAAATGTAAATATATGCCAAGATGAAAAACCATCACTAACACAACAAATCGAATAATAGGCTACACCATCAGAGCTCGCTTAATTAATCTATTGTTATAACACAATCTAATGCACCAAAAAACATATTTTAGATATTAAGAGCGAGCTGACGACTACTACTAATCAATTTTATGCCATATTTATATACTATTACTGACTATTAACAAGTCTCCCAATTGGATTATTGACATATTCGATTTACTATCACATCCGGCTTGTTGTGTGTGTACGTACGTACAACAATCGGTACAATCGTATAACTTCTTCTTCGTTGAATGATGAATCCGGCCAAACAGATAAATTGTGCGCTACAGCCTCTACGAATGATGCAGATACGTTGCAGCTGCAATCCAACCCGGACCCGGATTGATAAATCGTGCTCCAAAATCACACCACCATGATGATCTAAAAACAACAAAACAAAAACATGCGGTGGTACCATCCATTTATCAAAATAATACGTATGCTTTGTTTTCACGCCAAGAAACACGAAAATGAATGCAGCATTTTAGTGATGAATGGATTGATATGAATGACGTGTGTTTTGTATACCAAAACAATCAACAGGTTAGAATCATTTTATTTACCGAATGACATTATATTCGTCCTCAAACATCTATCGCATCGATAACATTGAGATAAATCACATTAAATTGTAGTAAAATTTAAAGAAATTAATAGAAATTCACATTGAAATTTGATGTAGCGCCATCTCGACGAGAATAGCTGAACGCATGCCAATGATGCGAACGCAACCAACATTGCATACAACAAAACAAAAACAATAAACTTGTTGGAGTCTTTTATACTTTATTTTTCGTCGAAATCGAAAAGAAACTCGCTGCGATCGAACAAGATTCCACAAAAAATGCGCGAAATACACGACGCTTCAACGCAACAAATTTCCAAGTTAGGAACTGACTTTACGTTTTCTTAGTTTGTGAATCGGTTTCGCAGTTTCTTTATTCGACTTTTACAAGTTTTTCCACCTGCTTACTACCTGTTTCCTTCCACCTTTCCACCACTCTTTCAATAAGATTTATCATCATCGCTTGACATGGAAAAATATACAAAATAGAAACAAAAATGTTATTCTTCTTTAAATAGCGTTTATTTAAAGAATACTCAATAATTTAAAAAAAGTCCTTTAGAAACAATGGTTGTGAATAATATTTTTACAAGAATTTTAGCAAGAATGCCACGAATCCAAAAAGCCCAACACCGAATAACATTAACAACGCACAGGCGAGAAGGTAGCTCGACTAGAACAGAAGAAAGAAATACAAAATCAATCAACAAGTTATATACACAACACACTAACCATCTCTTCCCCGCGCATAA
>JARJDW010001758.1:0-11261 GCA_030264715.1 Adinopsis sp. GC000173
TAAATATAAAATGTTCGGGTATAATATTATACGCGCATAATACCTACATGCGAAAGAGGAGGGTGGGATGGTGGTGTTGGAAAAAAATTGACGCGGCCCGCAAACTTATTACATGGCAATCCGCTTATCAGTAAAATATTACATGCCGATTAATTTTCGCAGCAATATCGCATTGCCGCGACGACGCCTAAATCAAACTAAATTTAATTGCTCATAATTCACATTCTCAACTCGCTCGCGAGTGCGTATATTCACATGTAAAATAATAGATGTAATTAAATACAAAACGCATACAATTATTCATAAAGAACAAACGTTAAAGATCGATGATTTTTAATAGAGTGCGTAAAATTGACATTTAAGCACTAGATTTAAAAAGTCATAATTCAGTTTTTTAAATTCAACAAGTTTTCAATAAAATGATTGAGGCATTGATTAAAAAATATACTTCCTCTGTTCCAAAATAAGTGAGCTATTTGAATATTTTAAAAATTCCAAAATAAGTGGGCTATTTGAAAAAAAAAATTGAGTCACTGTATTATAAAAATTACGACGACAGAACGGAAGTAAGTAACGATTAGTATATGAATTGAAGTAGTAGGAGTAGAAGTATTATTAAAACAAATATTATAGAAGTAACAGTCTTTTATATCTGCTCGCTCGTAATCACTAAGATTTTTTTTCCATTTTACTTCTACTTTCCATTAAGTTTTTAGACGTTTTTATAAACAATTTAAACACAATGGCACAGTCAAGTAACAATTTACTAATTTTAGGATGGTTTCTTACCTTTTTCTATCTAAAACATTATTATTACTAACAATTATTATCAAAAAAAAACATGTAATATGATAATTTTGCGTTCATTAGTCCAGTACATTCTGTTTCTGATAACAAATTCCTTCTTAGTTTAATAATTTATAGGAAAAACTGAAAGGGCTCACTTATATCGGAACAGAGGAAGTATAAAATAAGTCAGAAAACAAAAAAAAACACGTCAAAAATTAATAGTTTTAGATGGAGTACATAAAATTGACTTTTAAGCATAAGATATACAAAAGCTGTTTACACAATTCGTACCAAATTATTATTTTTTTAGTTGAAAGTGATACTTTTAAAATAGGAAAGTATTGTTATACATAAAGCGATTTTTTTATGATGCCTAAACAAAATAACAATCACGGATATGCACGAGTTTATTAAATAATGCAGTATAAAAAATATGATATAAGTACGTTGGGGATATACAATATTTTTGTGCGTATTGTTCATACACAAATTTTATTATAGTTCCATCAAAGCGTTGCCGTATTTTCAATTAAAAAGAGTATTATTCATTGGAATTTTATTAAATGCGAATATAACATTCAATTTTTCAAGCCATGCGCTGCAAAAAAGGTTTTAATTACCTGGAGCATCAATATTTAATTTCATCATCAGAAATGTTTTTGATGATGAATTTTCTTACTACAAATATTAGCTGAGATATTATTAAAATTTTTGCAAGTAAGTATCTACTTACTTTCATCTGTTTGAATATAATTAATTAGTCGACACGGATATTTCAAACACAAAAGAAAAGCAAAATTATCAAATTATGGATTTTTACATAAATTGTTTAAGCAATTTATAAAATATGTACCTGCTTACTGGTTGTTGATGCAAGTATTAATGGAATTTCGATTCTAAAACAACCTTTGGGCCCGTAGGCAATTATCGGCCCTCAAAGACCTTTCATCCGTCCTCCGATAATAATATCTGCTGTTTTGCATTTATCCAATAAATTTTACTTTGAATTGATTTTTGTGCAATATTTTAACTAAATTTGGAGCCGCAAATAGATTGAAGTCCGCAATATGAAAAAAAGTTGTTTTATAAGAAATTTTTAACATAATTAAGTAATTTCTAAGCAAATCAACATTTTAAAGACAGTTTCGTGACTTTAATTAAAAATATGTATCGTAGTTAAGTAATTTTAATGTTTTCCAGCCAAAAAATTGTTAAACTTTCACTCAACATCAGTTTGAACCACAAAAAACTTTCTTTGATGAAAATAGCAAAATGTTTTATAAGAGAAAAAAAGATTGTATAAGCACACTTTCCTCGTATTTTTCTACTTATTGAATCTTTTCACCAAAGTCCAGGTAATTGTGCGAAACGGATTCCCATCATTAATTGAGGTATACAATTGTCGGCTGAAATTTTCCAGCAGCAATCAGTGTTTGTCTTGAAACAATGCACGAGAAAAAAAGCAGGAGCGAGCGAGAGAACGTGATCATTGTTATACTGAAAATTAAGCACAAGAAGTGAAAAAAGAAGCGGCGCGGTGAGAAAAAAACATTTATACATGTCAAGCAATTAGCTATTATATATTTTTGGACGAAATTAATTGGTCATTACCAAGTTTTAATTAGTTACACAAATGTTGCGTAAATATTGATCTATGTATAAGTTTATTACGGACGAAGAAAAATCGGAAATTTAATTAAAAATAAAATAAAAGTTGCGTAATTGGTAAAAGTTTTGATAACAACGCTACCACTACACGCAAGACAGAAGAAGAAGATTCGGCAGAGACGGCGGGCGATCGGACGGGGGAACGAACGTGTGCGTCGGTGGTGGCGGCGGCAGGACTTTGATAAATACTTGTTTTTTCGTGTTTGATAGATTAATTGACGAGTTTTGTCTCAAATAATGTAATACAAGAATGTTCGAACCCGTGGCGTCGCTTTACACTGATTTGCTATAACGCTGCTTTATTTAAACTTGTATAATTGACGAATTTTGGCATAAATAATGTAATTCAAGTGCCTAAACCCCGATTTACGTCGCCCCGCTTTACGCGCTTTATTATAATGCTGCCTTACTTTACAATTTTATTATAATTTGTACATATAAAATGTGTGAACATAATATTATTGAACAAATTTATCGCAGTTTCGCTTTACGCTGAGTTGTTATAACACTGCTTTACTTAAATTTCCAAAAAAATTAAATTTTGTTACAAATTATGGATATAAAATGGGTGACTACGTTTATTTTCATAAATAACAACTATAAACTTAATAGCGAGCTTATACCCCGTTTAGCGCTGTTTCGCTTTGCGCTACATAACCAAGCATAAGCACTCTTTTATCACTATTATGAAATTTTCATTGCGTTGCCATCTCGAGACTATAGACGCATTGTTGGTGTCATAAATGCGAAAAGCAAAATGTAATAATAAATTTCATTTTATCGTTTATCGCGGTGAGTGAGTGAGTTGAGTGAGAGAGCGTCGGGTTTCTATATCAAAATTATATTGCCGAAATAAATCTCGTGAAACTAATAAACAACTTAATTTCAATTCACAATTTAATAAAGTTATTAATTGGAAATATAAGAGGCTGGCGCTGCAAATTTGTCCAATGATGACAACGACAATGTTTTCGAGCATCAGCGACGATGATGATGATGACGACGACGACGACGACGACTAACGCAATAACAGCTTGAGCAACAAATGAAAACATTAATTTTATGTAAATTGGCTGAGAAACAAAAGCAGCGCCAGGGCGAAAAAATGCTGATTAATTAAATTCAATTTGTAACCATCTGCATGGTAATTTCTTTGCGCTAAAACGGAAACTATTTAAGAGAGAAAAAAATCTCCGGTAATATACAACTCAATCCCATTTAGAAACTGAATTCAAGCTTCTCTTTTTTTTCATTTAACGAACTTTACTTGATAAGAATTTAACAATAGTATAGTGTGCTTTTTCTCCAATGCCTTTTATTGACTAGCGCGATAGTTATCTGGGTAGTTAATTAATTAACTGCTTTTTTATTTCTTGGTTTCTTTGTATTTAAATATCGCTAAATGATACAGCATTCTTAGTCCTGCATAAATCATTTATTTGAATCCCGCAAAAGACGTCAGATAAAAAATAAATGAAAACTTTCACACAACTCAACAAAAACAGCGTTTATGTTAATTATTAAATAAATATTTCTAATATAGTGTGCGGTAAAAAAACATTTTGTAGTAAGTACTTACCAACTAGAATGCTGTATAGACTGCTCAAAGTCCTCAGGTCCTCAGGGTGGGGCTACTGGGCTGAATCAATCCCAGACAGGGCGAAGGCAGATTTTTCTAAAAACAAAAAGTTATATAAGCTCAACTTAAATTGCTTTTATAAATGATGTTTGGTCGTAAATACAAAAACACTAAAATCGGATGATTCGGATGTTTTTCCATGTCATACGAAGATTGGACCCCTAGCAACTCGGACAGATTTCTTTCTATACAGTACTATGTGTAATTTTATATAATGCAGCTGAAATTCAAATTTTAGACACTAAGATTAACTTTTTTACACTTATGTGTTAAACATCCGACTTTATAAAGTATTTACAAACACATGTGCTAAAAAGTAGTTATGATCGAATACAGAAAGTGACAATCTGTGACACTCCACTCACTCAGCTATTTTTGTGTAATTTAAATTGTTACAACACTCTCTTTAGAGTAAAATTTAAAGACGTAATCTAATAAATGTTTGAAAACTGTGTTTGCAAAGCAAGCGCGCTTAATTTCTGGTAATCTAAGTACAGGTCGTTAATTTTATGTTTAAAGTAAACGGCACCGCCCCCCTAGAGAGAAATAAATGCGTGCCTTCACCCCCCTTTACCCCTATCGGGGATTGAGCGTTTTTGTCATGTGTGCATATACACGCAGCGCTACTACTTTCCCTCCAACAACATCCGATCCGGGGCCGTTTTCACGTAAACCAGAAGCTATAAACGCATAAGTAATCATCGAAGGGTCCACTACTACTACTAAGGCCGGCGGCAGGCAAGCGAGCAAGCAAACGACGGGTGGAATGGATGCGATGCCCATTCGCAGCACGTACATCCATTTATCATACTCATCTTCATCGCATCAAACGACACACATAACAAGCATCTGATTTTTCGTCGTCGCATAGTGGCACGACCATCGTCGTCTCAGCACTAATTAATTTACGCAACAGCATTTTTCATTGCTTGGTTGCTGCGTTTTACAAAAACAAAAAAAATTAGAAGTGGAAATAAAGAAAAACACTCAATAATAATAAATTTATGTCTTATGGGCTTCGGAGATTTTCCACAACGTTAACGTAATGCTTTCGGGCAAGGCAATAAGCTGCACGAAATTATTTTTTTAAATGTAATTAGATATATATATGTAATTAAACGAAAAGCTCTCTTTAATTAGAGTTGCTGGTAAATATTTATGCATTTCCAATTCTGTGAACTTTACTTATTAAAATAGAATTAATTAGTGTTAATTAGTAAGCAAGTTAATGAGAACGTGTTTACCTAGTATATGTACAGTACGTAAATTAGACCGCATAAAATATTGTATTTTGAAATAATAAAAATGCCTGTAGAGAAAAGTGTAGATAATAATGTCACGTATTAAAGTAATAAAATTATTGTATCTACCAAAGTTTTATAATTACTGTTTTAATAAAGTAGTTTAGTGTTTGCCAAAGTGTGGTGTAAGTACGCAAAGAATAAACATTATAGACTTTAATTCTAAAATGTCTTAAAATGAAAGAGAAAACCTATTTTCTAATAATGTTACGTATTGAACCACTAAAATTATCAAATTGAAGTTTGTAGTCACTTTTAAGAAACTAGTTTAGTGGATTGTAATGTACAACATCTTGGGGAGTACGCAAAATATTTAAAAGAAAGTTTAATATGATTTTTTTACGGGGATATAATTTTTTTTTATATAATAAACATGCTAGAATTTTATTCTAAAAACATTTAAATTGGCAAGGAAAATCCAGTATCTAGTACTGTTAGGTATTAAACAAATATCATTATCCACTAGTAAAGTTTGTAATCACTTTGAACAAAACTAGCTCAGTGTTTCCCAATGTGTTGTACGCGTACCCCTGAGGATATGTAAAGTATTTAAAGTGTATTACACGCTAACCACGCTTTTGCAATATAAAAATTTTATAAATCAACTTGTGTGAAATAAGTTTACCAGCTTAATCTCAATCTTAAATTAATAAATTCATGAATTTATTGCCCGAAAATGCGGTTGCTTAAAAAATAAGAATGTAAATAAGTTCTAATCTTAAAGGAACATTCGATTTGATATTAACTAATACATATTTAACGAGAAGGTGTTAAATTACACTGACACTACAAGTTTGATGTATACAAGAATTGTTGAAAATTTCATGCAATATTGAAAACGACAACAAGTGCATTTTACTCGTAAAGATATTTCAAATACCAACAGAATGAGTAACAAATTTCGCATTTTTATAGCTATCAAACTAAGCATTACTATCATGATCTGTGTGCATTAAAACACCAAAACTCCTATCAACTTATTCATTTCAAGTCAATAAATCGATGTTGATGTCAGCAAAATATATATAGCTATAATTATTGAAATTGCATCTTTGTTAACATATTGATTGACTGATAAACGCAAAATCAAAGTACATGAAAACGTACAAACATTCCAATTCATTTGCATATTTGATTTGTACACGTAAATTTCGCTGCACAACAATATGATGTTCAATTATAAAAACGTTTCTATTTAGAAATCGAACAGTATTTGCATCAACAATTACGTATGTTTCTCTTCATTGAAATAACCATTTTTTTAAATATAGCTCTTTTTAAACAATGAAAATCGTTTAACATATAAACGTGCGGGGATTTATTCAAAAACCTGTATAACTCAGAGTCAGTGATTTTTATGACATTTAAAACTAAAGGTTTACATAAGCGCACGGGCTATGTATGTGTTTGTGTGGCTGGGCTTTCTTGAAATCACCATAAAAACATGTTTATTGCTGTTCCCAGACCATATATTATAAAGAATTTAGCTCCAACATCTTATTTTGGCAATATCCAGCAGATATTTCCAAATATATGGTTGACATAAAAATATGGTATTGTGATAAAGATGCACCCCACGCGCTCATATTTTAATGCGCCTTATTAAATCAAACGTTCAATCATAAAACATATATAATTAATACTATTCGATCTATTTTATAGGTTGCAGCTAGTAATATTACAACATGGTTGTTACATGGTAACACAATTAGTATTTTATCACAATTATACATATAGACAGAATAATGTACAATAAGTGCAGTCATTGTAAGACGTTACCTTATAAAAACCTATAGCTATCAACAATTACCTCAAGGGTTAAAGAGATGCTATTATGTGGTATCACCATTTCGGTGGCAGCTTTGACAAAACAAAGCAAGACAGAAATACAACACGATCACAACCTATAAACAATTGTAAATAAACGTCAATTAGTTATCTTCCAGCAGTTGGCAGCAGTTGCAGTACCAACATAATTTGAAATGTTACTCGATTCACTCTATTCCGTACTTTTTAGGTTATGTTATAATAAACATGATAAACATAACAAAAAGTTGTGCAATCAGCTGTAGGTAAGTGTCAACCAATTTCAATAAAAATTTTTGATATCGTACTAGTATTCTAAGCAATCTGTTGTAGGAATAATATATGTATTCTTATTCTCGATTCTCGCCCATTTTCTTGAAAGAACGAGGATTAAAATTAAAAATGTGAGGTAGATTTGAATAGATCGACATCTATAAATTATATTGATTATGCATTACTAATAATGGGATCAAACCAAAAACGTCATATTGATTAATAATTAACAGCGTCTCCTCAAATGAAAACAGGCTGCATGATTAATACACTTTTCGGGACGTGCTGAAATAAATCTGAACAGGATGCTTATAGGTAGATAGATAGATAGATATAAAAGATTATGAATTATGAATATGCGAGTAAACAATAGATTATCGATTAAACATTTATTAACAATTAATCGAACGGGAAATACTTGCGCGCGTATAATCTAATTATTAAATATGCTTTTAGATTGGATCAGGGCTTTACTAAAATTTCCATCACGCACCAATAATTTGTCATCGCAGCCGCTTATTATTATTATTAATAACGATTTGATATTTAGTTGCAGTAGTGCGCAAAGGAGTGTTGTGTTGTTTAGATATAAATTAACAAAACGCTACCTTTTCATTCCTCCAATTCAATTTCGCAAATGGCATGCGGTCTGAGCGAACATGCAAATTATAGTTGGACACATTTTATTTATAAATCATTGGATTGCACGATAATAATACAAACTAGATGGATGTTAGAGAATAAAATTAAAAAAAGGAAAGTAACCGGCGTTTAGTTGGTTGAGATTTATTAGCAGTTTCCTTGATGAAGGTGCTCATTCTTAAAGAAGAAAAAACGCCCTTTTTGCCGCCGGAACGATAGCTTTCCTACACAAAAATGATTGATAATTATAATTTAATACGTTTAACTAAATAGAGTAAAGTAAAGGATAATAAATTATGCTAATCACAATGAAATTACTGCGCCTGTTAGAAGAGGGAAAAAATATTGTTGTTGTGATGCGAAAGATGAAAGTTTTAATAACGCAATCTGTATGGTAATATACCGACAGCATTTATGATCAAAGTTTTTTTCTTTGAACGTGCGAGCATTCATAAATTCAAACGAATTAATTGCGTGTAGGTACGTTTTGGGTAATTACCACAAGAATTCATACAATCGTGCACTCTATTACAGTAAGTCGTAGCTAATATTTAAGTATTGAAGAAAATTGAATCTCTGAAACATTGAAAAATTGAAAGAGAAAGCTCAATTTTGCAAGGTACGTTATTACATAAATTATATAAGTATTTCAATCTTATTTTACTTTGACGTAAAGATTTTTCACGTTGGAAAACTAGACTACCGACGTCTCTGAATAAGTTATAAATCTATAATCTACTTTTCCTAGTTTGTTTTGTTTTTTAAAACAAAAATATAAATTCTAAATTGAGATTCTCAGAAACATTGGGTAACAAAAGTTTCCTTCTTGAAAATAAACTAAAACATTTTACAGCACAATTTTGTAAGCCTATATATATGTTATATATCTGAATTGTTTTGAAGTTAATAGTGTGGCAAACATTACGTATATACATAGTAGGTGTATGTGATTTATCATATCAGCGCAGATAAGCGCTTTATGTAGAATCATTTTCTCCATGTTGAAAATATTAAAAGATTAAGTAGAAATTAGAGTATAAGTATATACGCCCAAAAAAGTTACATAAATCCATAATTGCTTCTATATATACGCTTGCTTTTACATTATTAAAATGCAAATTCTATGAAAGAAGTTATTACATTAACTAAGTATTTCACTATATTTTTGCAAGTACATGAAAGATGATTATTTTACATTAACCGCATTAAGAGCGGTGTCAAAAAATGTTAAAATATTTTCTAAATTATTATTCTCGAATTTGTGAAAGGCTTTTACATTAACGACCTTCTTCCTTGAATAAACTAAAATAAAATATAAAGTACAATTTTGTAATGTTGCAAACTTTTTGGATGGATGTAGCTGTTTTTTCTACGCTGAGGTTATTTCCGAAATACGAGTTTTAATTCGAATAGTTTCTACGCTGGATGATAAAATAACTGCATTATTAATTAATAAACGTACCTGGTTTGAGATACGAGCTGAATTCACGAATGAAGCGAATTAAAACGTATATTCACTTAAAATTCAATTTGAATATGCTTAAAGACAAACATTTTGTCTGATATATCAAAAATTTAAATTTCCAATTTCTGGATAAGCGGAATGTCATGTAGATTTGATTATATATTTCGGTATAGCATAAGGAGAGAGACGAAGAAATCAAATGCAATCTTTAAATCTTTGATTTCGTCGCTTCATATATTGTTCGGTGTTTTAATAAAACGAATCCGTGCGATTCTTTTTATTGAAAATATAATAAGTATAATATAACAAAAGGCAATTTAATAAAAATAACATTTCTTTTCTGATTTATTCTTCTTGTATCAACAAACACCATAGAATTTATATTATTATTATTATTGTTATTATCAAATTAAATAGATTTAATTAAAAGGTAATAAATATTACACAAACTGTTGTGATGTCTGGTTTTTCTCAAATAGAAAATAAATGTGACAACCGTTATGCTTATTAATAACAAGCACATGTCAAGTGCATATTGTTCTATAGTTTCTAGTTAGTCTTTTGACATGGGAAAAATGGTCGTGTGTACAAGTAACCTCACGTCAAAGCGTAGCAAAAAAAACGACATCGATCCATAAAGTTTGCAACATTATTAAGTTTAAAATGCTCTGAGATACTTCATTATTCGTCAATATTTTAGATCAATAAAATAAGCTAGAATTATATTAAACAGCTAATCTAGCTCGTATCTTAAACCAAATACAATTATTCATTAATAATGCACCGATTCTATTTTATGTTGATTCATGATGATTATTTAACATCAACTAATTGAAAATCGATTGACAATTTTTGGTTTGAATTATATTCGATTGCGCTGCTGCTGCCAATTTGATTCGAATTTCATTGTTTCTAATATGCGCACCGAGCACCGTATTTTATGATACTGCGATCAACATTTATTTAAACTTATTTTACGTTGCTGCGCGTAAAAAAAGCAAATTGCCAATAAATTTTTTCAACGATGATTCACATATACGCACAGAAAACAAAGCAATCGCAACAACAACAACAACGACAACGTTTATTCGCAGAAAATTTTAAATGCAGGACACGCGTTTTAAAAGCTCTGGCAACAATTTTCATCATACTGATTGTGCGTTACAAATGCCATTAAAACTTTACGAAATTTATCATTAATAGATGAATGTACCGCAAAACGGTTTGTATATATTGTATTGTATAGTAATCGCTTTTTGTTTTGCGAATTTAGTTATTTTTGTTGTGCGACAAAAAATTGACTAGATGGCTAGGCAAGCAGAACTTTGGTATAGTGGTGCAATTAACGCACAACAAACAAGTTAAACTAGCTCCAGTCGGTTAATCCTCGGAATAGTTTGAATGAAGTCAGAAAAACGTAGTTAATTAAACGATTTGCAAACATATCTAATTTTTTTACTCTCAAATGCGAAAGCGAATTTTAATTAATGCGTATAATCAAATAAGGCTGCGCTCAAATATTTCAATAAAATTCAATTTAACCATTGATTAAAGATGTATAAAATGAATTATAAATTAAATTAAAGAAAAATTAAAGTTGAATACATTTAGCCAAATCTAATTAGAATAATTCACCTGTGAATAATAGGTTAGGTTATACTAATCTGTTCGATTTAGA
>JARJDW010001762.1:0-38662 GCA_030264715.1 Adinopsis sp. GC000173
ATATGATATTTATTATATTGAAATTTAAGTATAAATCGCATAATAACGCAGAAATAAATACCTAACAATTCATTTTTACAATAATATTTTTTCAGAACGGCTAATAAAATGTTTTAAGTATTCGAAATACAAAATTAATTTGCAATAATGTAGTTTATCGACTTTTAACTAACTAATATTTAATTGTAGCAATTTTTGGCATGTCATTTATAAATATCTTTTACTAAATTTAAATATAAATTTTATAATAAGACAGAAATATATAACTAACATTTTTTTTTACAAAAACAGTTTCTTCAGACCTACAAGCAAAATGTTGTAGGTAAATGAACTATAAAAGTAGTTTGCAATCATGTACTTTTCCATTTTGAACTAACTGATAGTAGTATTTAATTTGAAAAGTTACGTAATAAAAAAGCGTTTTCTATATTGAACTATTTATTATTATATATATATAAAAATATACCCAGCTGAGAGTAAGGGAGATATTTGCTTATAACTAAAAAGCGTAATATAATACAGATTATTAAAAAATATGTTATAGAATATAACGCAATGTGAAAACATTCGCACTTCGCGTATTAATATCGTTTTCAGGCTTATGATGATTAAATTTTTTCATGCTCGTTTTAACGCAATCCTTTGAACATTACACTTTTAGTGAAAAAGTTTACTGGTTCATTTTTTGGCCTACAGCTGGCATTTGTTTTTTGCCTTAGTTAAAATTTTATTGCAAACAGTAAAGCAAGTTTAGTGTTCCGAAAAGAAACCTAAATATTAACACTTTTCCTCAATGCCATTACGCGCGATTTTTTGTTTGTTCATTTTTTGAGTGTTGACAATTTGCAAAATAATTTTTATTTAATGAAACTTTTAACGTCGAGAAGTTTTTAACGCTCTGTGTGTGAATGAAACGGAAGTATATATCCAATTAGCTCTGTATACAACTTTCAGGTGAAATTTAGTTAAAAATTAACGTAGACAGTTTGGATGCATCAAGACAACGAAAGTTTTTAATTAATTAGAACGATGTACGATATTAAACATTTTTATCAACATTTTATTATTAATTAACGTTATGTTTGATTAATTAATTGCTAGTTAGCTGTGTGCGGTAGTAGCATAACAGATGAATAATTAATTGCATAAAAACAACGTTTCTAACTGAAGAAAATTTCTCATTTTGTTAAATAATAATACAAATATAACGCAACAAACGACGTTATACTGTTACATTTTTACATTGTTGTGGTTTAAGTTTTGCTATTATGAGAACTTGTTACATTTCGCTAACTTTTTTCCACAACATTATATAAGGAAAATAAAAATGTACAGTCAGAGTCCAATTGTATTTTCTTTCATTTCATTTGAATGCAATTTTTTGCCCCGGTTATTTTAATTAAATTTAATGTGCTTTTTTGTGCATACGAAACTAAGGTGGTGGTAATTAATGTTGAGATTGTAAAGTTGCGCAAGGAATAAGATAAATTAAGGAAAGCAAAAAAATAGAGATAAATAAATTTATTGATAGGTTATCGATGGTGGTGGTGGTGAAAAAATGAATTCGTTCATGCATACAAATTTGTTGTAATAATCGTAAAAATAGATTTGGAAGTTTTAGCGGATATTGTACATTTTGTACTTCCTTCTCCTTCCATTCCTCGCATAAACCAAGTTTACGCCATATATCCTTATGTATGTGTATCCTTGCTATAAAGAGATATATTTTATGCTTTTTAAATATTTCCTTTATCGTTTCTTTCCTTCAAAGCACTATTTATTGTTGACAAATCTATTTGGAAAGCGAATTTGCATAATCATTTTCAAAATAAAGAGCTTAATAGCGTGATAAATTATGATAAAATGTTATAATATAAGAATAAATTTAACGCAACTAGATGAAATAACTTTAGCAAAATGTGTGTTTAGCGAAAATGGGACGAATTTTACAGCGCTTAGAAACATTGTGCGCATTGTTTGCCCCATTATAGGATAAACAATAATTTTATTTATAATTAAAGGTTTAAATTTTGTAGCACCAACGTAAAATCTTTTTACGAGGAAATAAATTTAATTATATAAAAAGTTCTATTAATAGTCGAAACCATAAAAGCTTTCTTGCCTTATATATATTGTAAAGTTTACTAGCAAGCATTATGCTATTGTCAGGGATATAAACTTTGTGATAGATAAGAAAAGTCACAGTCAACAGCTTTGCATAATTTGCAAACCAAACCGAACCAAATTTAGAATATTAATTAAATTAACCAGCAAAATGTAAAGCCGACTTTTTTTATTAAGAACCGATCGTATTTCATAATAACTTCCATGAAAAGTAATATTTAGATTGCGATATAGAATTACATGATGCATTAGCTTGGCTAAAGAAGTATGAGAATTAAATTTCTCTATTGCAGAATTGCATTTTCACGCAAAACTTACCAATCAATAGCGTTCATGTTTATGCAGAGATTGTTTCAGCTTTGCGAAAATTCCATTGCTGAATCCTTCAATATATACATATATACATTGTATCTATATAAGGATTGTTTCAACAACACAAAAATGCTTTAATAAATTTTATTACGAAATTTACTAGTCAGTTAAACAAAAAGTAATTTATTTTTATTGCCACATTCTTTAAGGAATCTACAGAGTGATACATTTAAAAGAATTAAATTAACTATAAAATATAAGTTTCAATTAAATAAAGCTAGATGAGTCTAATAATTTTTTTGAAATTATTTTGTTGTCATGATTTATAATTGATTTAAATTCTATTCTTAATATTTTCGATAAGAATTATAGTTTGATGATAGTTTATTTACTAGTCAGTGAAATAAGAAGTAATTTATTGTTATTGCCACATACTTTAAATAATCTACAGAGTGAAACATTTCAAAGAATTAATTTAACTATAAAATATAAGTTTCAATTAAATAAAGCTAGTTGAGTCGAATAATTTGTTAGAAATTATTTTGTTGTTATGACTTGTAAGTGGTTTAAATTCTATTCTTAATATTCTGGGTAAGAATTATAGTTTGGAGATAGTCTGTTCACTAGTCAGTAAAACAAGAAGTAATTTAGTGTTATTGCTAGATTCTTTGAGGAATCTGTAGAGTGGCACATTTAACAGAATTAATTTAACTATAAAATATAAGTTTCAATTGTGACTTTTTAGGTAAAATTCACCATTAGCTAGACAATAATATGTTTGTAGAAATTATTTGATTAGTAATTGAATTAAACTCCAATCTTAGATAATATTTCCGATTAGAATTATGGTTTTGCGATAGTGTGGTTTACTAGTCAGTTAAACAAAAATTTATTTATTGTTTCTGGCACATTCTTTAAAGTATTTACAGAGAGATACATTTAAAAGAATTAATTTAACTATAAAATAGAAGTTATAATTATGACTTTTAGATTAAATTAAACAAATTTATAAAAGCATCAAATAATTATTCAAAAATTATTTAGATTTCATGAATAGTAATTGATTTAAATTCTATTCTTAATATTTTCGATAAGAATTATAGTTTGGTGATAGTCTGTTTACTAGTCAGTGAAACAAAAGGTAATTTATTGTTACTGCCACACTCTTCAAGGAATCTATAGAGTGATATATTTAACAGAATTACTTTAACTATAAAATATAAGTTTCTATTATGATTTTAGCTAGATTTGCTATGTGTTTATGAGTAGTAATTGATTTAAATTCTGTTTACTAGTCAAAAATGAATTTATTTTTTGTGTCACATTCTTTAATATACTTACAGAGAGATACATTTAAAATAATTAATTTAACAATAAATTATATAAGTTTCAATTGTGATGTTTTTAGATAAAATCAAATAATTGTTTAGAAATTATTTAGTCTTTATGAATAGTAATTGATTTAAATTCGATTCTTAATATTTCCTGTATAGTCTGTTTATTATTCGTATTTATCTAGCATTTATTTTTGTTATTAAAGTAAATTAATAAATTTATATTAGCGACTTTGATAAATATTATTATTTAGTTAGTTTTAAATAGGGTGCGCGCCGCCGCCTTGCATAATATTATAGCGAAAAAATCTATTTTTAATGGAAAATAAATGTTTATCTTACATGGTGAATACACTCAGTTAGAGAGTATATAAAAATGTATACATTCATACGTAAATATTCAATACAGTGTACACAATAAACACCCTTCTCCGATTAAACGAAAATCGTAAAGAAAATTTCAACGTTGAAAAGACATTCAAAAGGCGAGATAATAATTATTATCAAAATGCATGAATTTCACAAAAGGCTTTACACGAGCAGAATGCCTAGAGAGATTATTTGTTTATATAGTATTAGTAGTAAAGCAGCTGTAGAAATGATAACGCAATCAGGAATACAACTGCAACTCTACTAAGAGGCAGATACGGTATGAAAGCTTTATTCTATCTGCATAAGACCAATGCACAATCCTACATCTCGGATTGAAATTAAATACTTCTCACATTTCCTATTATAATCAAAAATCTATTAAAACTTTTAAATTATGTTAATACTTTTTTAACTCTAGAAATGTTACCACTTTATAGTTATCGTTAAAAATGATTAGAATTGCTAATGACTTTTAATATATTTTCAGATGAAGCGAAAAACTGTAGCGCTTCTTAAAATTTTTACTCAAGAAGCATTCAGACAAGGATAGTAGTGTGCAATAACTACAATTTAAAACGATGAAATGAACATTTAATTTTCGTATCTAAATAAAAATCTAGGTGGAGATAAAGCTGTCCACATTGTGCATAATTTCAATAGATTAATCGATAATCAATAATATCTTTTAAGGTGTGCCCAGTTATTGTATACACATTCTGAACGTGCTGCTCTTTATGGTAATATCTGTTACACCATAATATATAATAGATATAAATTAAGCGAACATGGACAAAACATGGACAATGTCGAAACCAACAGAGAGAGCACATCAACTCACACACACAACCAGACACACACCAACCAACAACAACGTTTCTTTTCGGTTTTTTCTTTTCTCTCCCTTTGAATTAAACTAGGATTTTTTGTTGCATTTTACAAGCAAGAAGCTCGTCTAATCTCAATTGTTATAAACATTCAGACAATTTATATTCAGTGCGGGAATAAAAACGTCTGTGTTTATCTGTTTAAATTTGGAATGTACACAAATAAATTATCTTAATTAAAATTAGAAGAATAACTTTACATACAAGTCTGCAACTTTGCATCGTGACATTTACAAATTGGTTGATAACGGTTCGTTTGTATAATAACAACAGAAAAATAATAATATACAGAGTACTTTACAAACTTTGATTTTAAAATTGCAAAAGATTATACTTACTAGCTAGCTACTTAGTCAGTTTTTAGCAATTAAATATCTATATTAGAAATTTTACATTAATCAAAACTTTAACTATCCACTTTTACTTCAAATCTTTGTTCATAACTTTAATTTTTTATTTCTCTTATGTGTACTGAAATAAGACACTAACCAGTTTTTAAACAAATATAAATACTTTAGTTTGAATTTAAAAAAAAAACATTAAATGCCATGAAGTATAAACTAATTGAATCTTTATGTAGCTTTACTTACTAAAGTTTTAATTAATCAAAAAAAATATAAACTTATAGATATTTTTTAGGTTGATTTCGATTTTTTTAAGAGTTATACACCCTACCTATACTCATTTTTTAGAAATTTAATATCGGCAATACAAATTTCACATTAATCAAAACTTTAACAACCCACGCTTATTTTAAATCTCTGTACATAACGTTGGTTTTTTATTTCTCTCGGGTGTACTGAGATAATACACCCACAATTTTTTAAACAAATATAAGTGCTTTTGTTTGTAAATAAAAAAACATCAAATTTGATGAAATATAAACTAATTGAATATTTATATACATAGTTATTAAAGTTTTAATGAAATCATAAGAAAACAAAAATATGTAGGTATTTTCAAAAACTTTCTAAGTTGATTTCAAATTTCCTAAAGGTCATACATACTAGCTACCTACTCATTTTTTTTAAATTCAATACCTGTAATACTTTTACAACCCACTTTTACTCTAAATCTCTGTTCATAACGGCAGTTTTTTTATTTCTCTCGTGTGTACTGAAATAATACACCCACAATTTTTTAAACAAAAATAAGTGCTATTGTTTGTAATTAAAAGAACATCAAATTCCATGGAATATAAACAATTGAATTTTTATATTGATGCTTATTAAAGTTTTAATTAAAAACGTTGTTAAATAATTTATCATTAACACATTTTAATGAACACTGTACAAATAAATGAAAATATAATATTATCCATACGATTATTAACACATAATAAAGTCATAACGTTGGCTAATATAACTCTAAGCAATATTGTTAAAAAATTGTTAATAGATAATATATTGCAATTTGATAACAATACACAACAGTCAAAGTAGCGTTACGCTATCATGGTTAAATGTTCGACCGCATTAGTTTTTTCAGCGTACTGTTTGAAATCATCATTATGATAGACATAACAACTATAAGCAATATTACTAAAATTTTTGGTTGCAATAATATCTATTAGTTATTGTCTGCATAGTGCAAACAATACACAGCAGTGTTACGCTATGATGGGTAAATGTTCAAATGCATTATTTTTTTTACGATGCGTCATATTTTAGCCGTTCGATTTTCCAAATACTTGATGTTGTAAAAGAAGCGTCGCATCGTCGGAAAAAGTGAAACGACAAACACTAAAGCGAACAAGTGAATTTTCGTTGCATATGTGCACATATGATGCAGCTGTGGTTTACGACTTCATCCCGTTTTGCATATACACTGCCAAACAATATTTATAATAAAAATGAAATTCAAATATAAAGTTTTTTCGGCTCGGTGTGATGCGGTATATTAGTGCATTACGAAAAACACCGAAAAAAAATGTTCAATATATCATTACTTTCGAGTTTGGAGGCCGACACATAAATGATCGATAGCTTTTGAAACATGCACTCATAGTTTGTGCGTAATTCATATTAGTGCTGCCATCAATGACAAAATTACAACTTAATTATACACAGCACAATTCAAATTAAATCCTTTTTTTTGCTGCTGCAACAAACTCTCTATGCGCTAGCTTTCTATAATTAATTAAGACTGACACTTTTATATTGCTTGTGACATTGTGGTTTTTTAATGCGTTTGCATAATAAGCTGTCGACATTTATTATGCCACTTGCAATAGGTGGTCGTTCTACAACTTCCGGAAAACTTAAAAGACTTCGCGGATAAAGCGACGCCGTTCGTAAAAATTTCATCATTGCATTCAGCAGATGTTCGGAGAATATTTGCGCGCTGGCTGGCATACATTCGGCGGCATTGCATTCAATGTATATCAATGCACGTTTTGCATAAATATTTAACATTATCGCACGACTTAGTCAAGAATTGATATGCTGCTGTATGTACCTACTTGGATTTATTGAAGCGTTAAATTACTCAACTGTATTAAATTGTAAATAAAAATCATGATGGAATACATTGCAAGCCAGTTATAGCGCACGCAAAAGTTTTTAATTAATAATTGCACAGTGTTGAGGCGCTTTACAGACTATAACTTACCAGAGAACTAAGACGAGATTGGAAATGAATCGATAACTTAAAAACTTTTTTATTTATCAAAAATCTCTTAATTTATCAAGTAATACTGGTTTCTTTTAAATTGATATTATTTTCAGCCATATATTAATAGAATTTTGAACCAAGAAATTCACTATAATTATAAGATAGATGCTATACGCCATGTGTTAAAATTGAAAAATGTATTTCTGGGAAATTGGTTTACATGTTATACACTAGGGGTCGAATTCGGAATCGAGTGAGTGCGAGTTGTCACAAGTCACCTAAATTTTTGTGGAATGGGAGTTCTCGATGCAGATGTGGTAGGAAAATGTTCCATACAAGATTAAAGTGAGAACAAGAATGTGTTGTCATGCATGATAACTTAAATATCTTCGCGTATTTGTTACTCATATTTCCTAACATGCTTGTATCTCTAAAAATTTAGGTGACTTGTGACTATTCACAATCACTCTATTTTGAATAGGATCCCAGATTTATGTTGAAATTTCATTTACAATATGTGCGTAAAATTATTCTGAAAAAGCGAATACATGTGGACAATTAGTCCACGAAAAACTTAAATTATTCTCTTTAGATATAGGCCAATGTCCATTTTTGCCCTGGAGTCCATTTCGTGCTCCTTTCACCCCGCACTCTAAAAAATATAAATAGATATAGAATTACGTAAATACAGTTAAACAAATATACTTCAACTTAATTTATTTATTTATTAATTTGCAAAAGTATGTATTGGAATTTAATATAGGGTGGTGCTACTCAATATAATGATTAAAGTGGCATTTGCTTTTCCTTTTATATATTTCTCTGTTGCTGTGAAATAATTTAAATCTAATCGTTCTGTAGCAGCTGGTTAAGATATTACCTGTTTGAAATATTGAATTTTTAATGTTTGAATACGAAATTAGCACTAAAACAGAGTGTACGAGTGTATATGTTGCTTGTCTTACACAGGTACATTAATATTGATAGTGCAATCTATCAGATATCTGAAATATCGTATATTAGTCGTAAATTAAAGTGGCTTTTGAAATAAATCTGGCATTTTTATGTGCTTAGATATTGCAATTCAATGATAAATTAGAAATTCTACAATGTTTTATTCGTTTGTTTACAGCATTTCACATAAATTTCCGTTAGTTATTTGTTTTTCTTCGATATAAATAATAATAATAATAATGCTGTGCATAGTTATGTTTGCATGAGCATTCAATTTTCTTTCTTCTACATTATACTATATATAATCGATATGAATATTTGATTGGTATTTTATGGATTGTTGAATGAAACTTGTATTAATTTATTGAAAAGTCCAAGTGGAAATGAAATAAAATTTTTTCCCTCACATTTTCTGTGTAATGATGATTTATTCGTCCAAAATATTTATTAAAACACTTGCATTGTCTACGAAATGAATACAAATTACTTGTCACTGGCAAAAGTTTCAATTAAATCTTTTTCCGCACCCAAAATTTAGTATTTAATTTTGCGTTGTAAAATTTTATACATCGCGCATATATATACGATTTTCAGAAATGTCACAGATTCAGCACGGGCATATTAATAATACAAATGCTTATTCGAAAAGGTCGTCGACTGAGTCCCTATAAACTTTCTAATTAAATTTTCGACTCAATTAAATTAATTTTATATTTACATTCATACCCACTGTTGCTACTTAACAAATGAATTTATATATCGCGTTTGTACATGTGAAGGGGTATGCGAATGTGTATTTATGTATATATATGGGTTGTGCAGTTTTACCTCTAGAGAGAAGTTTACCTCCTACCAACTCTCATATCGCACTTTTATTTATTTTCGTTTTTCGCATAAAAGTTATTAATTCAAATGACCAATAAAACTATTTTATTATAGATAAAACTCTTTTCCAACAACACTTTACTGCTATTACAAAATCATTTATTTTCAACCGCATGAAATTGACGTATCAATATTAATGTGATAAATTATCACAATTTTTCACAAGTGAATAATTGATACAAATCACACTTGGACAGCTATTGTTGAAGGTTAATTATAGGACGATTATTTTTCTCATATAAATTAATTAATCTTTTTGTAAAAAAATTTGTCGAAAATTTATTCATACCTTTAAAATATTTTTAATTAAGATAAAATATTTAAAAATTAAAATTTTTGTCAACTCTAACTTTGTTTTTTTTTGTTTAATGGATTAATTAATTTATGGAATATTAATGTTACATTGCATGTTATAAACGTTTTCATCTATTGTAGATGTGTATGTACCTAAATTCCTATAGGAAATGTATACATTTTAAAATTTAGATAAACACCTTGTAAATGCAGTGCAAAAAAATAGTTTAATAGCTATTGTCGAAGGTTAATTATAAGACAATTATTTTTCTTATATAAATTAATTAATCTTTTTGTAAGAAAAGCATGTCGAAAATTTATTCATACGTTTAAATATTTCTAATACGATAAAATATTTAGAATTAAAATTTTTGCTAGGGAGTATATATTTTTGTTAATTTATTTATTGAATATTAATGTTTCATTTCGTGTTATATCTAGTACATGTATACATTTTAAAATTTAGATAAACGTTTTAAATGCAGTGCAAAAAATGTATGAAAGCGTAGAATAGTTAGTGGTTTTTGAATATACGTTATATACACGTAATGTTCTTATGTAACAGCTTTGTATGTTTATCAAAATTCAAATATAAATGCAAATAGCTAGGTTATCAGCGCTGTTATCAGGGTCCCGATAATCACGTCTCGAACCTGTGAACAATGTCCCGGTCGCTTATAACCTAATTTACCTGTGCCTAACTGAATATACATGTAAATTGTGCCCTTGTATTACTTGCCCTCAGCCTTAGAATGTGCATGACATAACTTCATCCTTCGGGATTGTGTCCTCCCCTGATAACAATTTAAAACTTAAGACATTTACGTTTTATTTCACATTCTAGATCAAACAATACAACAACTAACTGTTAAAAAACCAATCGCATACAATTTTTGTTATTGCATTCAAATGCACGTGCACGACAGCGCAGAAAAAAACAATTGACAGAACGAATTTTAGATTAAACATTTACAGCGCCATAAATTTAAATAGAAATGTTTTAAACGACGCTATAAAACAAGTTTTCAATTACTTATAGATCGGTAAAAATATTTAAGCATTTTTCTCTCAATATATAAAATGTTGTTGCGAGCCGAAATTCAATTTATTACAAAATAATAGTCAATCAAAGTTGTTGAAAATGTTTCGTAATTAATGAATACATAATATGAAGTAACATACACTTGTGTTGGAGTTAAAAGCATCTGTCCCGAGGGCTTGACCCGTGAGCTTTTAGTAACCAATCAGATCCTAATACACTTATACTTATTGCAACGATAAAAGCTCTCTTTTATCAAATATGAATGACTCAATATGACCAAGTACACTTAGAAACTATATATGCTTCGAACATCAAGAATTATTGACAATTTTTCAATAGTTTTTAAACATTTTACAATTTCATTTCCTATATATTATCTAATTGAATCGATTTTAATTTCGCTAAGATTTTATTAAATTCATTTAGTAATAGATATCATAATAAAAATGTTCTTTTCTTAGTCTTCTTTTACTATATTAAAAAGTTCTTTTCAACTATCTTAATTATAAATGAATGTAAAATATTAAGTTCTAAATTCATAAAATATTTCTTAATTTCCAGAAATTAACGATGATAACATATTTTCATTCCGCATGAAGCTCTGACTATACGTATAGTACCTACTTATTTGATTTTTATATGAAAAATTAATTTGTTTATTAGTTAATCTAGTTTTCCACTTTTTGTTTTAATAATAAATTGTGTTTGTTATTAAACATAAATTGTATTTATGATACGCTTCTATGCAGAGCTTGTATCAATTTTAGGATTATATGGAGCTGGATAGATACGAGAATAGGGAAGAGTTAAATAACATAGAGTGAGGATACATTTGCAGAGTCCATGCATAGGGATATAGCTAGTTAGCCACTGTTGGCATGTTTTGAAGAAAATACCATGCACGAAATTGTGTTAATTTTACTGGTATTAATTAACCAGAATCATCCGTTTAATGAACAAATGTTTCACTAAATTTAACTGAAGTAATTACATCCCATCTATATGGGCTATCAGACAAAGAGGAACCTTTGAAATACATACACACACAAACACACACACACAACTTTTTATTATTAATATTAACATAATTCATATAAAAAAATTAAGATTAAAAGTAAACTTTCTTAAGGTATAAGATAAATAACTTTTGCAACATCAGTAAAGAATGCTCAACAATAGTCGCTCCCAAAGGAAAAAAGATTGCCAAGTCTCTTTAGAATGTTACAGCAGAAGCATTCTTCACGCAATCCTTAAAAAAGTTATAAAGCTTCCATTCAAGTTTATTTAACACATACAATTTATTATTATTATTTTTATATTTATTTTGTTAACCCTAATTTATAATTAAAATGTTGCTGCTTCGAAAATGAATTTTAAGCCATATTCCGTTACCATCAGACACAATGATAAATACGTTTCTTTTGATATAATTATCAGGAAGTCTAAACCAATATTTTTCAAATACAAATTCCGCGAAATTTTGTTCTAATTATTAAATGATTAATGATGGAAGTCTGCATTTATTACGAAGGACTTTCTTTAACGAAACGAAGCTGCCTGCCACAACAAACAAGTTTCCTCATTTTTTATTAGATGCTCTCTCGTTTAATAAAATATATAACTTGTTTAAAATAAATTTTGCGCTGCTGTATAAGCAGAAAAGCGCAATCATCACTAAGTTATCAATGCTACATTTTGTATATTAATCATTTTAATTCAAATTACAGTTATTTGTAGCATGTGTTATTCAATTAATGCGAAATAAGCTTATTTTGTAACATAATACTATTGACACATTAATTTACATCAATTCGATTTAATTTCTTGTCTGATATCGCTCTACTATTTAGCTATAACAGGCAGAATGAACATTATTTCGATTCCTCTATTTTGCTAATTATTTGACAACAAAAAATTTCCAAATGGAAAATGACGACGTTATAAGTGTGAATTGTGTTGGAAAAACGAACAGCTGAGAACTATAAAGGTTCAAGAGGCTTCTGCAAACGTCTAGGGGTATTTACACTTATAGATTCACACAAAGACATTTTTTGAAAAACTCTTTAAAAATGCTTGCAAAGTATGAGTCGTAGCAGCAATGTTACTTATAATTTTCAATCGTGTCTGCGTTTTATATGAATTTTTCAATGATTATGTGCGCTGGTGAAGTAAACCTCAACGTTTGTGCTACTACTAAAACTTTGCATTTGTCGCATTAAGAATTAGGAACTTGAGGTTTTCAAACTTACAACACATTGCCAACTAAATTTTCATAATCTTAATTCAACCGGCACACAATTAAAATTCGATCTCAATCACGATTTTTTGTTATTTAAGGGTGGAGTATCCATAAAAAGTGGTTCAGATCATTTATATTTAAAATACAAATATGTCTGAAACTGTATGTTAGATTGTTTTATTGTTTAAGTAGTCTCTATAACTAGAAAAATTTTACAATGCAATGACATACTGAGTTAATCAATTACATCTTCAGAGGGTATGAATTAAGTCAAATAAAATTGAAATATTTTGAGCTTGGAATCATATTCTCAGAAACTAATTATGATATCCACTTAAATCAAACGATTTTGATTTTAAATAATGAAAACAAGGATCTAATATACTTTGATATTATCAACAGTTACAGTCTTCGAATCAGTGAATTTATTGCATGTCCTAGTGTTTGTGCTAAGTAATAATTTCCTCTGCAGCAGATAAAGATTAGTTGATAGGTTTTCTCAAAAATGGGATTCAAATTTCAAAATAGTTCAGTTTTCTGAGCCTTATTTCATGGCCTCTGAAGATGTGCTTGATTAACATAGTATGTCATTGCATTGTAAAACTCTTCTAGTTACTTCTTACTACTTAAATAATAAATCAATCTAACATACGGTTTTAGAGATACCTATTTGCATTTAAAATATAAGTGATATAACTACTTTTTATGGATACCCCGCCCTTAATCCACATAGTCGTTATATTGTACTATACATACTATAAATATCACATACCTACTTACATATAATTAATAGTTCCTTAATTGATTTAATAGCTAATTGTTTAACATAATGCAACGTTATTAATTGTACCGACATTAATCATCGACTTAAAAATAGCGCGCGATAAATAAATTATTACAAGTACTTTAAATTAATCGAGCCAAAAATAATACTACTATAAAATAAATCAAAAGCGAAATTAAAATTACAATGTAGAAAAATGAACGATTGTCATCAGCACCCATACCTACATATGTACATATTGCATGAAACAATTGAACATCGATATTATTTTAGTTTTAATTACCAGTTATTAATTAAAATGTACACATGCATACTTTATACGAGAGAGTTAATATTAGAGCAAACATTATTAATTGAACATAATGATGATAAACAAAATATCGCTGTATTCAAAATTTGAAACTAGATGTTTGAAAATAAATATTAATTAAATTTTGTAAGGGCGTAATAATTTATACGCCAGCGCCGCAATAATCCAGGGTTATAATTTAAAATAATCTGATAAACTCGTTGGTGGTTGAGCTGTTGTGTGAACCGCCACATGGGTCTGTGACATGTGATGCCTCTCGTCGAAGATGAGGAGAGAGGCCTTTTGTACCTCAATAGGGCTCTGGCATCATTCAGCATGCTCCTGCTCCTCACATACCTACTCCTTATCTCTATAATACAATTCGTGTAAAACCGCTAGATGATGCGCACACACACACATAAATCTTTGATTCTATTTTGAATTATTCACTCTGACCTCCACTCCGATAAAATTAACTATGCAAAACAATTTGATTTATGCGAAATAAATTATTAAATATTCATTACGTAAACATTGCCAATTCGGATATTTTTTACAAATTCTGTTAATTGTATTGTTGTTGTGGGTGTGTGTGGTTTTTTTTTTAATACTAACGGCTATTTTTTCCCAAACAAACATGTACAAATTGAATTTTCATTCATAATATTCGAGTTATGCATCAGGAATTTACATATACAAATTATAACATGTTCTATGCATTAAACATTAAACTAATTTCTCTTATATATATATATAGAAATCCATATATATGTAGTAGTACTACATACATGGGAATGTACATTTTTAGCAACGGGTGCAATTAAAGTTTCTACAAAAAAAAACATGCGCATCGTAACATTTTTTGCGTGAATTTTTATGTAATGTTATTTTTTTTACATCATATTTGGGGGAGTCATAAAACTCATTTTACTACTAAATGTACAAATGTTCATATAATCTTTTACGAGATACATAAAATTTTAAATTTTCTATGTTAAACAAGATTGATTTGTGAATAAATAAGTTATGGCGACGAAATGAAACAGCCTGCTAACTACATTACAACTTTACGCATAAAAAGCCAGTATTTTCTTTGGTCAGATGAATAAATTTAACTATTAAATTTCTTGGAAACTATTACATTAATTGTTTGAATTTACAACTTAAGTTTTCTATTCCTCTCATGAGAACTATTTAAAGATACAAGTTGGTCATTAGTGTATTATTTTACAACAATTAATAACAATGTGTATTACTTTACGACTGAAACGATAAAGCAAAGCTGTAATTTGTAATGTTGCTTCCTAGTAAAAATTACGTCCGTGATTTGGTTAATGATAATTTAATCTGCAAAAATTCAGGTGTACTTTACGACCTAAATATAATATAATACGGTAAACATTTTTTTCTTCTCTTTCGGAATATACATGCAATTGTAATATACCTCCACAAATTTGAATTTACACTGGGAGCAGTTTATAGCTTCATACATCTATGTTAAATTGTCAGCAATATGTTATATCAGCAGCAGTCATTTGGTTTGATGTATTTTGTGTTTGGCTTCGATAAAATAATCTTTATTGCATGAAATTATAATTGAACGGTTATGAAATATTTTTATTAAAACATTCATCACATGTTTTGCCAATTGAATTAATAGCTACAATAAATTTTATTTACTCACTTAACTCTAGAGTTCATATAAAAATGAAATATTGCATAATATTATATTATAAAATACTCTGTAGTAGTATATACATTAACTGCAATGTAATATTTATAAATGCTTCTACTTCTATTACATAATTCTATTTGTTGTTGTTAAGGAAAACGGTCACGATCTGCATAGAATAAAATAAATTTTAATGTAATTTTCATAATTACCTATTCTTTCTAATAATAATCTTCTTTAGGAATGAATTTCAGGCGTAAATTACTTTTTAATTTCTTTAACATTTAATCCAGAATAATAAATAAAATGTAGAGTTTGCGGTGGAGTTATAAATATAAATGTGGTGGTTTGAGAGCTGATAATAATTAATAGTTGCAGTCGAATACAAGTATAATTTATTATTTTCAACAATAAAAGAAAGAGAAAAAAAAACAATAACATTTTTAACACCTAGTGTACCACATAAATACATCAACACGAGCAATAAACTTATCTCTTTATTGATGAAGACAACAATATATTATAGAAAAGAATTTCCCACAGGATGTATGAGTAAAACTCACGTAGGATTTTCCACTTTTGCAATTTGAATAAATTCTAGGGCAATATAAACCGCAAAACGCGATAATTTATTGATTTTCCACACACACACACACACACACCAAACCAAATGAATACAACCAACATTCAAAATGCGCTTATTAATTGTTCAAGATAAAGTCTAGAATGACAATAATAATTCTTAATTAAATGCATCAAAGCCCCGAAATTTATTAACTCGCATAACACTTACTTATGAAATGAATTAATGGAATGGCTGTCAATACCTAATTGTTGTGAATAGAGAATTATAAACACATAATGTGATCATAAATTGCAGTTATACGTAGGAAAATGTATATAATGCGTTACCAATATTGTAGCTAAAGCTACTTGCATTTAATTAATTGATTATATTGTGCAATGTTAATGTTTATAACAAAACATTACGTTCGTATCAATCCTATAGTATTGTAGATTGTAGATAATACATACGTTTGTGCAACGCATGTTACATACATACACACACATATATTGCGTAGAAATTAGAAATTTGCTCATCTAAAATAAATTATTCATTCGAGCATCATTAAATGTTTGTATTTAATGCAATTTTAATAAACAAATTTGTCGAGTTTGTAAAGCTTAATGAATGTCTGCATGTTATTTATTTGCTTTTATCATATTTGCAATTATTTTGTGAAATTTCATTAATTTATTTGTTCTATTGGTGTTCATTATTTTATTTTAATCATAACGACAATTTATCCGCGTGTACAATTTAATATCAATTCATTTACACAATTATTCTATGATTATTCTTACCAACAATAATGTGGAATATTTTATGCAAAACTAATATGTGTGTTATATATAGTTTAAAAATAAAAATATTTGTATAACAAAATACACACAAACAATAACTAAATGTACGAAACAATATTGTATTGAATTTTGTTAGTTTAGCCTTTTTACAACGTAAACGCGGTTTTGTTTAATCAACTTTTTATGAAACAAGATGAAACAATTAAAATATTAACAATGTAATTAGGGAAATTAGAAAAAAACCGTGAATCGATCGCTTGAATAATAATACCGAAACAGTTGATATAAGAGAGACACATTACTTTTCAACCATTACACAGCAGACATTATTAATTATTACAAACAGGAAGTGAAATGAGCAGACAGCATTTTTAAGAAATAGGATTCTTTCATTTATCTTCTTTCAATGCACATTATAAATCGACTTAATTTATTTTGCAAAAAATACAACACATTACTCACGTTGCACTTTGTTTATTATTATCAAGCTTTGATGCTAATTAAGTGTTTGCATCTTTAACATTCTTAAAAAAATTTACTATAAATCTGAGTATTTTGATGAAGTTTAGTAATTAACTGTAAACATTTAATTGACTAATCTGTAAATTTTATATTTTTATGTTAAATATGTGATATTTAACAAATTTTTAGAGAACAATTATAAAAATACATACGGTGCATAGTTTCCACAAAATATGAATTCTGGTTTTCCAAAAATAAGGCTTTTTTAAAAAGCAAGAATTCTCATTTCATGCAGACAAATTATTTATTACTAAAACGAAAATACTAAAGTGATATTATTATATTTTACAACATCGTTATGAAGCTTAGTTATTAATGTTATTTGCTTAAAATATATTTGTTTTGAAATTTAGTTTCTTAAAAATACTATTAAATTTATAGTGAAGTTACTTTTGTTGTGAGTTTTGATGAAACGCAATATACGAGTAGTTTTTATAGGTTGTAAATTGTTAAATTACAAATATTTATGGCTAGTTTGGTTGGTTAATAGTAACTTTTCTAGAAATTGAAATCTTTAATGTTTCCATAAAAATTTTCTTTTAACTATATAACGTAGGTATACTAGTTTGAAAATATTTTCTTCTTTATTATTCGAGCTTTAATTAAACGCTTAGCCTGTTTAGTAAAACATGGATTGATCCTATAAATACATCGAAGCGCTAAATTATGTCTGTATTGGCCAATAAAGTAGACTTTCTTGGCTTGAAGTGCACAGAAATGGCATCAAGCATGCACTAAGCCTTCAACTGGGGCAATACCACATACACTCTAAAACTTACGTAATATATCACTGCGCTGAGAATGCTTTTCCAATTTCTAATTTGAATTAACATTTTCTTTTACTGCAGAATAAAATTAAATAACGCTGCATTCAAAACGAGCTTTATTTGAGTGGAATTCAACATACACACACAAACATACACATTTGGTGCATGCGCCGGTATAATTATTTCTTCACTCAGTCAATTTGTGTGTTAAAGCGTTTAAAACTTTTGCTGCATTACGGTTTATTGTTATTTTATGCATAAACTATCAAAAATATGATGTTCGCTGGGTATTGATTTTGCAAATTTAGAAATTATTACGCGACAGAAGTAACTGAACGAAATCACCATAAATTGCTATGCTCTGCATAACATGTACACCAGCTATCAATATTTATGACTGAGTATTTGTGACAGCACATGTAACTCAAGTAGCAGCAAAAGTTTGTTCTGTAAACCATCGACTTTATCTTTCAAGTTTTTTGTGCGGATATCTTTTTTGTGTGCGTCGCGCCGCTGCAACCTTTCTGTTTTCATTATTCGTGCGAACAAAGAATCGCATCACATCTAATCGATGTTAATCGTCTAATAGAATAGTCAAATTACGCGTTGTTTTAATCATCAATAAAGTAGGTGCCTACAACATTTATTGGTTCGGCTGTTAAGTGTGTTAATGGCGAATTTTACAGGCATTAATGCAATCATTACACAATATGTGCGTTGACTGACAAAGTTAAATAAATGAAAATTAGGGTTAGATTTCTAATTTGGTCAGGGAATTGTTAAACTCTATAGAGAGTTTGCATTTTATGTGTTAGACTATCAGTTATTCCAAACAGGTACTTGTTTATCGTGCAATAAAACAACCCAAATCTCATTGAGCCCTGTTACACACCAACTGACTGAAATAATAAGGTATGTCATTTAGCTGCTTTTTTGCGCGCGCCAAATTGTATTGTGCACTTATTTTACAATGGCATCAGCTAATGATTGCAAAGCAATTAATTACGAGAAGTGATTTGAATATGCATGGATGTATACGTATATATACCGTAGGTACATCATTTTAATTGTAGTGCACATTCAATGAATCATTCCATACTAAAATGGATTATTCTATCTAAATAATTACGTTCCAGTCTTTAATTTTGCAACGATTAAGTAATAAATATAAACATGGGATCGATTGAGACATAAAGGAAAATAAAATCACGAAAAAGGAGGCGCAGCGAAGAGAGAAAAAGTTAAATTGGAAATTGAGCTAAGTTTTCGTATAAAATTAACCTTATTTATTTTATTTGCACTCTGAAATATCACACAAAATCATTTAGAAAAGGATTTATATCTAGACATTGTTGAGATGAATATTTAATTAAAATTGTTGCTCTTTTTCTTTCATTGGAAATAAAATGACATCTTTAGTATTGGAAAACATATATATCGTCTTGTTAATTCGTTAAAAATTAATTTTATATACCAGAAATTAATATAATTATTGCCTTTATATGGCATTCTCAGATCATAAATTTCAGACTGATCTTTGACTAGAATTTACAGAATTTACAAATAATACTTTTTGAATCCTCTGTAAATTTGTTACATCCACAAATTCAATGTTTTTTATATTAAATTTACTATACTTAACTTGCAGCAAAGAAATATTAGCTTTGTTTGAGCAATTTTTATCAAATCGCTTGTTGACACTTGGCGTTTCAGGATGTTTTAAGTCACAAAATATCATAACAATCTTAGACGAATCATGCTTTTTGAATACTCTATACGTTCTTTGTAACTCCAAACTCACTGTTTTCTATACTAAATTAAATACACTTAACTTGTAGCTACTGCAGAAAAAAATATGAGCTTTGTTTGAACCATTTTTGTCAAATTGCTTATTGACAACACTGGCGTTTTAGGGTTTTTCAAGTCACAAAATATCTATGATAATTTTAGATGAATAATGCTTTTTGAATACTCTGTATGTTCGTTATAACCACAAATTAAATGTTTTCTAAACTAAATTTAATATACCTTACTTGCAGCCACTGCAGCAAGGAAATATTAGCTTTGTTTCAGCTATTTTTATCAAATTACTTATTGACGACACTGGGGTTTCACTGTCTTTCAAGTCACTTATTTACGACACTAATATTTAAAGAGTTAATGACATTTATTTTTAAGAGATAATTATGCATGTATCTATGCTGATATATAGTAGTCTACAGAATTATTCTTGTACGCTTTCATAATGTGGTACAACATGACAAAATGACAAATTGTAAAATATTCCATTACTGTGTTATTCAATATTAATTATAACAGAATAATTGATGGCGTATGATTTTGGCAAAAAAAAGTGTGCGCTTTTTTATGTACCTGCAGTCAGTGTGCAGTAGGTAATAGAATATTCAATTAGCATTATTTATAGCGTTATAAATAAAGAAATAATTATGATTAACAAAATCTATTTGAGATGGATATTACGAGCGATTGTAAATCAAGCTTTTATGTCAGTCAGTAAACATCTAGTGCATTCGTGTGGGGCATTTAAAATTGTAGCGTTATCAGCTCTAAATTCTCCACCTTCTCGCTCTCGCTTCCACCTTCCACCTTCCTCTCTGTTTCGCCTCATTCTCATCTGAACGAAATAAATTACCTTTCTTTTACACGTAGTGGAGGTACAGAAATTTATTTTTCTGTTTCAACTGTTATACGAAAATTCGTGAGATTACTCCAGCTCTCGGAGGGTTTTATTCCGTGATTCGTAATCTAGCCAGAAAAATATGACTTTAATATGTATTATAAAAATATTAAGTGAAAATTTTCTTCCACATTTATAGGTGCTTTCAAATAAAAATATATATACCTACGTGTGTGTCGAGCAATTTTTTCTGCTAAACTTTTTTTGTGTCGTGTTTATCTTATGGACGCGCTTCTTTTTGTATAAATAACAAGACAGAAGTTTCTTTTTAATTAAACTGTGAAACATTTTTTCAGCTCATATTAAATGTCCTTGAGAATGTTTTATTGTTGTTCCCCGGAGGCGGCTTTGCACCTTTTCGGTTTTCTTTTAACTGGAACGAATAAATATACATAGCTAAAGGCAATATTCTTTATCTGATCTGACTGATGTATGTTTCTAACAAAAAGTATCAATATTGGATAGCTTTTAGAATTCTTATTGAAAAATTTACATTTTAAAACTTGCATTGTCTATAGATGTATTATAGATTAATTAAAACATTCGATGTACTACTAGAGATAAGTAGGTTATAAGCAGGGTAAAAAATATATATTTTAAATATTACATAGCTAGGCTCTAGATCTATTAACTTTCCTATATATGAATTTTGATAAAAATGCTGCAAAAACGTTTTTTCCATAATAGAATATTTTATATTATAAGTGATTGTATAGCTGCTTACAAAGTGCTTTAAATATTCAACTAAGAGGAAAAAATGGGATCTTTTCTTCTTCCAATATATAAGCAAGAAATTGAAATTTTCTATTTTAGTTTGAATAAATACTTGTTTCTTTCTTTTCAATAGAATTTCCAAAGCTTATCTCAGCACAATACTATCCTTTCTTTTAACAGTAACAAAAAATATTTTTCTATGTAAAAGGAAAATCAACAGTATAGTGTAGTGAAAATGTTTTATATCCCATTCCAACTTATCATTTAATGAATAGCAAGAAACGACATGATCCTCATTTATAAATTAATTTATTATTAAGCCGGATGATTTGTATTTGTAAATAAGTTTGGAGTTGTTGCAACAACCACCTAGTTAGCAATATTTACTCTAACTGAAAGCTATAAATCAGACTGCAGTTTTAGCTTTTTGGTTTAAAACCATCGCATAAAATAGTATTTAGTTAATCCATGCAGACTTAGAATTCGCTGCTCTCCTCTCTCGTGAAATCTTTTTATAAACGAAATTTAACAAACTCGAGAAGTATTTCGTGTTGTTGCTGCTGCTGCTGCCGCTGCCGCTGCTACTGCTGTTTGTATTTTAGTCTAAACTTTAATTTAAACGATTAAAAAGAAACAAACGTTATATACCGTAGGTAGACGTTTAGTGTTGCATTTACGATTGTTTGCAAAGAAATTAATCTCATAAATATACAAACGCTAATTAAAATAAACATACCATTTGACGTTTTAATAATATGGAAAAATTTTATGTGTTGCGAGATTGTATCGAGCAAAGCAAATTAAATTTTAATCAGCACCTAACTAAACGCAACACACACACACACATACCAAAAAAATCGTATTCGGCAAACAATAAAAATTTAATTTGTTTGTTATCGGAGCAAATATAATAGCCAGCAATGTGCTAGATAAATTAATAATTAACACTAGAATAACTTTAATGTTTTTAATAAATTTGATAATTCCATTCAAACGAAACCATGTCGGTGATAAATAATTTATAAAACAATGCAATATTTTTTGAAAATCATTTGATGTGAATTTAAGCTAACGTAATATTGTAATTTATATCCATTTATTTAATCTAAATTTAGCAATAAAACAAAGCAATGTTAATGGAAATCAAATCCTAAAACCTGATTTGTATCAATTAAATAAATGAAATTATTAATAATGCATGTAGCGGTTTAATGAGTTGGCTGTAACGTTTCGAACTCGAGTACATGTACGATACTTCTATAAAACGTTCGACATAGTTTTGTCGTGCTTCTTTAACCCTTAGCAGTTACCGGAAATACGATGAGTATTAAGACCGGAAGCCCCACTTAATCTACCATCCGTTAAAAGTCCCTAATAGCAGATAGAAAATCTCTATCATATAATGGTTGATTAAGAATATCCTTTTTGACGATGGCATGTGTACACTAGACTGTTTGTTACGATCCATGCATGCTAAAACAATTTAAAACTTAATTTATTTCATTCGCACAGTCAGTGGTGTTTATCGATTGCCGGCTGTGCCGCTGCGTTTTAAATAAAATCGCTATTATCTTAAACACAGCCGCATATACATATAATTTAATTAAAATACGTATGGTCAAGCAGTAATCATTAGCATTCTCCCCTTTAAACCCCAAAATAGTAAAGCCTATTATAATTAACGAGCATTCAAGTATGCGTACGAATGAAATTTATAAAATTTATCATCTACCCTTTAATGTGATTTAAATAGGTTGTGGGATTGACGGTTTCAAATGAAGTGGCCTTCTAAATGGAGAAGGACAGGACGGGTTTTAACTGATGTGCCTGTATATCTGTTATTGACAGCATCATTATTGCTTTCGTAATATAACCGTTTATCTGATTTACACGTGACTCACCTGGCACAAACGCTTCTTCTGCATATGACTACGGAGATACCTTCAAGCGTGATCATTTTACCACTCACAGGTAACACGTACATAGAACTTCAAAAGACTTTTTTTTCAAATGCAACAAATATATACTATACAATTGTACAAATGTACAATTCGTTTTAGGAGGCATAGCAACTGGACAATACGAATTAGATTTCTTTATGCAAAAATATAACATTTTTAAATTTATATTTTAAATTATATCTATAGGTATCTATTGATTCATTTAAAATTTATTTATTAATTATAAAACATAATTAATTAAAATCATTATACATTAGGTAATATTTATTACATTACCTACCTGATACATATCATATAATAAATCTAAACATTTAATTAATATCAAATCATTGGATATTGATTTTCTAAAGCAGAAAATTACATTTCTAAATTAATCTTCAAACTAATTTGAAGCAATTAAAAAGAAATTATAATAATAATTGATAATTTTATTTCGTTTCAAGGCGCAAAAAAGTTTAAAAATCCATTTAATAATTTTTATTAATATTTCAGATAAGAATACATAAAAATTATGATTTATTTTAATTAGTTTTTAATTTATTGCCGGTGAATAAGTTGTAGTAAGTGCATAAACTAGCATTATATTATCAATAAAATCAACAAGCACATATTTTTTAAGCTTATACTCTGATATAAATCTACCTGCAATACTATCTAAATAAAAAATGTGTTAGAGATTAAATTAACTTTCAACTTTTCAAAATTGAATGTTAACTAAAACTGAGTTTAATATATTTACATGTATGGTTCAATGAAACAATCCAAGAATACATAAAAATTATGATTTATTTTAATTAGTTTTTAATTTATTGCCGGCGATATTTCTAGTAAGTGCATAAACTAGCATTACATTATCAATAAAATCAACAAGTTCATATTTTTCAAGCTTATACTCTGATATAAATCTACCTACAATACTATCTAAATAAAAAATGTATTAGAGATTAAATGAACTTGCAACTTACTTGGTGTAATGAATTATGTCACATGCATGTTTTACTTGAAAATATAAAACAATGTCATATAGAAATTTATTTCTTAATTTAGAATTTACGCTTATTTTTATGCCCTTTAAAAAGTTTAATAATTTAATTATGACAGTGGAATTAAAGGTAGACAGCTAATAAATTTTATAGAATCATTTAGAAAAGTAGTTGATTCTGTTGAAAATTCCAATTTGCTTTGCTGAAATTAAACGCAAACGATGTAAAAGGGCTGCCCTTCATATTTACTAACATCGTAAAATAGAAAATGTCCTCAAGAAGCGCAATAAACATTTAAACACTTGCCAAAAAGGGTTAAAATCTTCATTATATTTCTTGTCAGCATTTCATTTTATACCTAGTCGATAATAATTTACATTAATCTCATTACAATATTACATTTTTATTAAAAACTTTAATTAAAGTGTTAAAAATGTTATACAAGTATTTAAACATATGCTTGAAGCAAAAGTTTTATACATTTACATAACGTTTGAGTTTAAGATTGTTAACTCAACGTGCCGATGCATTTTATTTATTGTTTACTAATTCAATATTAGTGTTTCTTAATCCCGAATAGCGTTTTACGCAATACACACAATTAGATCATTTCCACATGAAATAATAAAAAACGCAATGTTGCTGTTTGTATAGTTTGCTCAACTCTCAACTCATTTGATTAAAAAAATATTCATAGTTGTTGCACTACTGAGTGAATATGTGCGTCATCATAATTAAGTTTTGCGTTGACAAACTTGCGTGAATTAATTATAATAATTTATTTGTGTTGAGTGCGGCAGCTTAATTAGAATTTGCTCGATTGTAAATTATAAATTTTGGTGTTGTGATAAAACATATTTGTGTTAAACCACTAATGCCAATTATCCAACGTCTACGTATAGGATTACAATAAATAAAATCTTCTGACCACCAGAGAGCTAAGGATCCATGTTCCTAATTATCACGTACGAACCCCTTTTCGGCCATAACTTTGTGTTACCAATCTGCTTGAAAAGAGGGGGCCAACAATTTCTTGGTGTCATACAATATAATATGTGCGGTAATACGCAGAACAAAACGTTATATGCGCGCTCGAAATGGATGTGCGACGATAACCGGGGCTGAAAATTCTATTTGAACTAAGAATGAGAAATTTACATTTTATATTCTCGAACACGTCTCCTTCATCATTCATTTGGGCTAATTGGAAAGTTAATTGAAAATTTTATTTGATTAGTAAAAGGACACTATTTGAAACATTTTTTTTCATTCTCATCGAACGCAAAAAATCGGTTTTATCTCGCCGCCTTTTTTTTGGTGTACTGATAATTACCAGTATTTCAATTATATTTAACAATGCGGAAAAAAAGATCAATTCAGAATGCAACTATTAATTTTTGTCATGGCGAAATTATATTTATACAACAATATCAAATCAATGTATTGTAATCTATTCACATACTCGTAAAAATACTGTTGTATGAAGGTTTATTCCACAATTGAAAACATACCCACAATTATTTACAAAATAAACTCCAGCAAAACTTTTTTTTGTTGGTTTAATCTATATGGAGCAAAAAATCATAAACTAAAATGCTCATAAAAGTTTATATTATATAAATGTGCTTTACAATGTATTAAAACTTAAATGTAAGATAATATATGTGCTTAACTTTACTTTTAGTACTGTAACGAATACTCCTGGCTAGAAACATTGGTATAAACTTAATCACTGTAATACACATGTGCTTTACTATTAGTTTACTTTACGTCTACAAATTAAAGCTTTTACGTTATTAACTATCACGTAAATATTTTATGTAATTGTTGCTAATTTATTAATACGTTGCGATTATTTATTAAGCAATTTAAATTTTCGCGCGCGTTGTGGGTTAATTTAAACGCACCACCCTCTTCTTTTTCTTGCGAAATATAAAATACTCTAGTACTATTGCAAAAAACTTTTAGGTTTACTATAAATTGTCGCTTTTAATTAAATTATTATTGAAATATATGGCCGAAATTAATTATACGCAACCTTGCCAACTTCACCATTGTATTTTTTAATTAAAATTCCGACATTTCATAAAAAAGCGTTATTAAAATATTATTTAGATTTAATGAAGTTTTATAGACTTTAAATATAGACGCGTAACTTTTTCAAATACTTTCAAATGTTAATTAAAACTGAATCAAACAATCCAATTTTTATTCATAACGAGTTCATAACTTTAATGCGTTAAGTGGTAAATCAATATTGCACATATATGCAAAAAGTTTCTTTATGGGCATAAGATACAGACGAATAAAAAATTTTACCTAACACTTTCAATGTACATTAAGATTTAATGCCTTCCCCATAAATGTATGTATAATGATTAAAGGTACTTTGCTTTTAAACCACCGCACTTTGCTTTTTCTCTTTTTTGGCTTCTGTGTGAAATATTAGTCTTTTCTCACTTAAAAAGCTTAGATCCTTTTTAACACTATATGTATGTGAGATTCTTCTTAAGCATTATAATTTTTCTCGTTGTCGTCGTGCAGTTTCTTTCTGCGCCGGCCGCAAAAACATTACACATTCGTCGCATATAAATACTTTTTTCCTCTGTCTCTCTCACACTGCTCGGCTTAGAAAGCAAACAATGTAATAATTCTAAGCTGCATTTTGATTTATATAAAATGTCTTAATTGCGTTGTGAATTATTCTTTGCGGATTGAAATAACGTTTGTTATTGCACGATTTAATTTACATAAAAAAAATTATGATCTTGTTTTGTAGCTTTTGTTACAAATTGCAACGATACCATCATTATCCTTTTTCAATCTTATCAAATATGCGCATACATCAAGATATTTCTACAATTCAAGTAGCACTTGAAAGCTCAATTATTGATACAGCAGGAATTTTTTCTCACTGGTCCTGTTTTTTTTGTTGCTTCTTTCCTCAACAAATGCATAATTGAGGACGATGCAACGAGAGAAAATATGCTATGATGATGATGATGATGATGAAACTGCCTTTTCAAATTTATTATTGGAGGTTTATAAAAATGCTTACTTAAGATTTATATAGAGAGTACATCCTATAGAGGAATGTAAAATGCTGGTGCGTAATTGAGTTTGCTCTATAATTTCATTCTACCTTTAAGACTAAAAATTTGATTAAGAATAATTGGCAGATGTTGATTTATATTAAATAAGAAAGTTATGAGTCTGTTTTTGCTGTTGCATAATTGAATGCTCGTTGAGTTGCTTATGCATTATGCATTTTTCGTATAAGTAGGATGAAATTCTTTTGATTTTTGCGCGATGGGTGGAGAAACGTTTTCATTTCGTTCGGATCACATACACAAAAGAAATTCAAATTTAAAATCATGTTAATTTACTCCTACGATGTGCAATTTCATATGAGACGGTCTCGTATGTAAATATTCATTCAGGTAAAGAAGGTCATCATCGTGGAATTCTTCCACGTAGGTATATATATAAGAAGTTTACTCAACGCTTTTACGTTTCACTCAGCCGTCATTTCAAAAATGGAAGCGAGATATGCGGCTTGCTTGCTTGCTGGCTGATAGTTTTCCATTCCCCCAGTTGTAACTAACTATCTCATAAAGAAGTTGCCAGTTTCTGTATGTGGATCTTCTTATTCGTTGCAGATCCGCCAGAAATCTCTGTTGAGAGACCTGTGGTGCACTCTGGAGAGGGATTCGAAGCTCAGCTCGTATGCATCGTTCATGGCGAAAGTCAACCAGAGGTAAGAAACGTTTACGTTTTGAAAAAAGACGAGGAGAAAACGAATTATGTTTAAAAATTTTATGCGTTCTGGGCTAGAAAATAAATGGATTTTCTTGTTGCTATTTTGTTAAATATGTCTTTTGTTAGGTTTACTACCAGGAGTTATAAGAAAACATCATTTATAAAAGTTATCAAGATAGATTTGATACAACTTTTATAAATGATCAGTATTTCAAAAATTCTATTAGTATAGAAAGAAAATTCGAGATGAGGTCAATATAAATCATAAAACTTTCTTTATATTATCAAGTTGAAATTTTTATATGGCGTTTATCATTTTTTTTTTATCCAAAACATATTAGTTTACTCGAAATTGCAAAATGTATTTCCTCAATAAAAATAATCAAACTACCAACCATATATATATATATATATATATGTATGTGTGTGTGTGTGTGTAGTTGGGAAGTCAATATCAGGAAGTTTATATATGACCTATATAACAAGTATGTAATTTAAAGGAGCAAAACTCCATAGCTAATATTTGATTATATTGAAATTACAGCTTGTTTTCTATCTTATTAAACAGCATTTTCATTTTAAATCTATAAAACCGTTCGACGTTGCTTTAAAAATACATTCTCAATTTACATGAAAAATATCGTATCCCAGTTCTTTTTTTACATATTATGTATGCAACAAACATTTTCTACAAAAATAAAAAAAAACACAACGTAAGTGCATAAAAACTCATTATTAGCGCTGTGCAGGTTATTAAAATGTAATTATAAAAGTTTTGTTTTAATTATTAGTTGTCGCGCACACACAATAAAAAGATTTGGCCGTCGTACCTACCTACGCTACGTAAATTACAACTTTTTAATGATAAAATCTATATGCAGGTATTCAGTTTATGTGGTGTGTATTTTCAATTATTCTATTTTATCGCCTCTAATCCATATGTATTAAGTAAATTGTACAATACGATGCTTTCTGGTGCAAATGCAATAGCGATGGTTTTTCAAATCCTTTATTGATGATTGCCATTTTCCATACATAAATCTTGGAGAAAAATTGCAATTGGATATATATATTTTACAATCTGGTCAAGCCAATAAAGTTTCAGCTTACAAAAAGACGTGTTATCTTTACTTTTTGTGCTGCGATAGCATTTACATTATTGAATTAATTTCCTTTCTATACACCAAAAAAATGACGATGAAATAATGTTGCGTTTGACTCTTCGAAATATTTAGCATTTTGTTTACAAACAAAACAATTTTATGAAATCATTTAAAAGGCTTTTAATGTTTTGCATAATTTTTGTTGTTGTTATAATTCATAAAGACAATATTTTAAAATTAATTAATGTATTTGTAATATTAAAATAACATTTAAATTATTTTATACTTTAATAAACGCAAAATACAAAATTATTCAGTGAAAAATAAATGGAATAGTTTAGCGAGTTAAAAAAATGTAAATTATTTTTGGTTGAATCAAATTCTATATTAATTAAACGCATTTAGGAAGCACAATCAATTTGATTTAAAATAAAATGACCCAAATTGGTAAAGGCTAGATTCATTTACAATAAACTTATTTGCATATTGATGATAGAACTGTAAAACATGTATGTTATATAACAATTTCAGCACATTCACGTTTAATTCCAATTTGTTTTCTCATTTAGAGAAGCAGCAATTCTAGCAAACAATTTATTGCTCGTATTTTCGTTTCAATTTGATTTAATTAGCTTTGTTAATTAAAAAGACAATTAAACCTTGAAAACTGTTTACACCTTTTAAAGCGCTTACTTTCTTCACAACGCGCCCATCCTTTTGTGTCCCTCCTGGATTTCATTCAGCTTCCACTACCTTTATCTGATGGCCAAAATTTATTAAAAAGCAGTACTTTTAATTACTTTTATTATAAATTATTATTGATACATGTGCCCACTTAATTTTATTATATAAATTGTAAAAATCTACTACATAAATCTATCATATATTTGTCATACATGAAAAATATTGTTTGTGCTTCAAAAGTTCACTTCTGATTTTTAAGACAACAGCGAATGCTTATAGGTTTATCATGCTTTTCATTCTGGATTTTATTCATGTTCTACTATCTATATTTGATGATCGGCAAAATTTATTAAATAACACATTTTTTAATTACTTTTATTATTACTAATTATTACTGATACAAGTATATACTTAATTTCCTTGTTTACAATTATATTTATAAATATTCGCAAAATCTATTACATAATTCTATCAGATATTTGTCATACATGAAAAATATTGCTTGTACTTCAAAAGTTCACTTCTGATTTGCAAGACAACAGCGAATACTTATGGATTAAGCAATGACTTTCCTTCTGGATTTCATTCATGTTCTACTACCTATATTTAATCGGCAAAATATATTAAACATCAGTATTTTTAGTGACTTTTATTACTACAAATTATTATTGATACATCTATCCACTTAATATCGTTGTTTGCAATTTTATTTATAAACGTGAAAGGCATTGTTTCTATACTTGAGAAATTCACTTCTAATTTTTAAGGTGATTGCACCCGAAATTGACTACATTTGTACTCCCATAAGAAACAATGTTAATTTCGATCTAAGATAAATATATTTTTGTATCATTTAACAAAAGAAATAATCTTTGCATAAATACACAGACGCCCACTTTTGTACATTTTTAAAATAAGCCTTAAATATTGTAAAAACTGCATTTAAAGATGCAATATTTATAACGTCCACTTTAAAATATCATTACTCGCGCCAAAAGCAAAAATTTGATAATGTATAAAATTGGGCGTCTGCATATATTTACAAAGTTTTTTTTGAAATATAGAAATATCGTTTTCCAATCGGCTGTAATCTTACGTCGAAATTAACGCTGTTTCTTAAGGGAGTACGTTCAAGGTCAAATTAGGGTGGAATCAGCTTGAGAAAACAGCAAAAGCTTATAGTTCAACAAATTCCTGTTCTTCTAGATTTTATTCATTTTCTTCTACCTATATCTGATCGAAAAAAGTAATTAAAAGTAGAATTTTTAATTTCTTTTATTAAAAATTATTGCTAATAAATGTATTTAATTTCCATGTTTTCAATTTCAACGATAAACATCGTACAAATCTACTACTACCTATATAATTCTATCAAATATTTATCATAGACACAATCTATACGTGAAAGACATAGTTTCTGCTTGAAAAGTTCACATCGAATTTTTAAAACGAAAAGCAAAAGCGTATATAGTCTAACTAGTATTATTTTGCTGTAATATAAATCTTTCAATTTCTCAAAACACATAAATTTCCATATAATATTTTCAAATTTCTTCGCATATAAATAAATGTTCCATGAAGAATTGACATTTTAAAAGAAGGAAAACAATAATGACGGATTTAATAGCGCAGAGTATGGATTTTGTGATGGAAATTGATTTGACATATCAACCAAAAACTTCAACTATAAGTTGTAGTAAATTATGCATAGCTTGTTGTATCTAGTTTTTTTTTTTTATTATAGATACAAATTGTAATTTTTCATCCAGAAATGATGTTAATATAACACATATCCGGCTTAACGTATTCATCCCTGCGCATGGCTACGCTTGTCAACGGCAAATGTGCAATTTCCATATAAATTATCATTTTATTTCTCCATGGAACTTTTATCTCCCTTAAAGAAAACAAAAACGTATATTTCAACTACTTGCAAGAGACTAATGATGTGTACTAAGCACTAAAAGGAACAGTAGGTACTCTTATCTTCCCATTTTTTCTTCTATTTATTTTGTTTTATTCCGAACAATTTCATGACGGAAAAAGTTGCTGTTGCTGTTGCTCTCAAAGAGCGAATGATAAAACTTTATTATCGTAGTGCAACGACTTAATTTATTTATTTATATTTAACAAGCTGCCAAATCTGTTTAATAATCAACAACAACAACAGCAAGTTAACTTAAAATGTTGTTGAGATAAATGTGTGCGCTTTAAAGGTTGCAGAAAACATTTCGGTCGGTATGTGAAAAATGTTGATACAGAAAATCTGAGATTATAAAATTCCACTTTTGTATACGTTTTATACATATCTCGACGTTCATACATGTCTAGTCGCTTTTTTATTGATTGTTAACGTTCGTTTAAAATAGCAGTTAGAAAGTAACGGTGGAATGAATACAGGATATATAGATTTGAATATATAGGTGATTCAAGAAGGGATCCTTGCGGAATTACATAAAATGTAATTCCATTGAGAGTGACAGCCTTATTGAATATGTACGAACATATCCATCTAACCAAACCCGAATGTATTTCAATATCTTTTCACTTATTTAGCAGTATTGAGATTGAGTAGTCTATTGTATTCTGTGTTTCACAAGAGGCAGGAGGCTATATCTGCACGACCTTTTTTTGTACTTGAAAACCCTTTCCATACACATTTCATTTTTTATAAAAATTCAAACAATTTCACATACAAGCAACATGCACACAAGGAAAATTTTCTACATATATCATACATAAAAATAAGCAAAAGTTTTTCTTAAAAGCAGAAACTTGTTTAAATTTTTTTTTATTCTTATTTTATATATCTAAGAACTTTATTATTGAAAATGTTGACAAAAATTTTTATAATTAAAATATTCAAAGAAAACTTTACCTGCTACTGAATATTTTATAACGTGGTAAATTCAAAACATTTTAATTCTGATTATATAATTACAATTTGTATTAACATTAATTTTGAAATATTTGTTATTTATTAATATGTATTAATATTTATACTATTTATTTAAAAATTTAATGAGACATCACGTAATTTATGATTACACTAAATTTAGCGTATAAAAGAAATATCGTTAATTTTTCCATAAAAATTTGTTCTAGTTTTAGCTTATTTACCACCAGATTTACTTATACAATATTTGATTTTAAGTTTAATACATGCTTATATAGAAAGACACAAAGACCAAGTTGTAGGTTTTACAGAATTTATTTAAAATAAAAGTAAATTGAAATTATTTTAATTCTGATTATATATAATTTCAATTTGTATTAACATTATTTCTAAATTATTTGTTATTTATTAATATTAATATTTAAACCATTTATCTAGAAATTTAATGAGATATCACGTAATTTATGATTAATATTAAAATTCTCAATATTGTGATTAAACTAAATTTAGGATATAAAAGAAATATCGTTTATTTTTTCTATTATCTACGAAAAGCATAAAAATTTGTTCTAGGTTTAGCTTCTTTACCACCAGATTTACTTATATTTGAGCTTAAGTTTATTACATACCTATACAGAAAGACACAAAGCACAAGTTGTGGGTTTTACAGACTTTATTTGAAATAAAAGTAAACAAATAATTTGTTGGCGCATTAGGTTAATTTAAACCATTATTATCTCATCAAGCAGTAGAAAAGTTATTACACTTTTATATGTGTAGATATTTTTTTTATGTTAATTGAATTAATTGGATTAAGAAATATTTTTTACATATTATCTACTAATTAAATTTTCGATAATTAAAAATATTTTGATTATCAACTAAGCAGTATAGAACATAAACAGATTTCTTAAGTTGTACTTTGATTTTTTTACTTGCCAAAAATTTTAAGCATGGCTAGTCACTTAGTTTCATTACTTAAACTAATTAATAAATACGTAAAAGGGTAAATCGCATAAACTAGATTTTTTAAATTACTTTGCAAATTAAAAAAGTAATTTATATTGACAATTTGAAAAAATAAATAAAAGTTAATATAATTCGAAAAGTTTGAATTGTTAAACTTTAAACATAAGTTATGACATAACTAATTACGAATTATTTCTATTATACAATATGAAGTTTTATTTAATGGTCGTTATGAGAAGCTGTTTTTCTAGATTTTTAAATAAAAGTCATTAAAAGGCAAATAAAAAGCAAGACTTGGCAATAAGACAGAGCAGAAAGAAAATGGTGTTTGTTATTTATTACTAAGGGCTATAAGAAATGAAAGGGAAAGCAGAGCTTATGTATAGATGTCGTATATTATAGAAGGTAGAATTGTAAGTTCTAGTATAAAGACTTTCCTCCAAGTGCTTTTTATGGTCACTAACGATTTTCTACTCAAATAATTTTTGTACTATATTATAGCACAAACAAAATATTTCCTTCTTTTTGCTCGCATGTATTATATTACAAAATAATTATATTTGAGCTTAGTTGGATATGATTCATAGAAACTTTATATTCACATCAAAACTCCTCTCTTCGAAAGTAAATAGTTTATACCTTTTATGCTTCGAACAAGAAAAAGTTATCAGCTAATAACTTTTATTTTGAAGAGAATAAGTAAATATAATACGTGCTTTACAACTTGACGTACAAAAAATACGAGTATATACTGCATCATAACTCTGAAACGTTGATTGTAACAAAATAAATTTATAACTGTAATATTATGTTTAATAGTTTTATAGTTTTTAATTACGCTATCATTACTTTTAATGGCCCAAATATTTTTATTGCTATTCTCTATATGAACAAAATCATATATTTTTCTAGATAATAAAAACATAGATAAATTATTACTATTATGTAGTGCTTTAGATATAAAATGGTCATTAGAGTGACTTCCGCTCGCAGGATTTCCTACGACAATAATAAGGGTAGCGGGTAGCATTCTAACGAGTCCTGGTTCCTTGTTAACATTTTTTCTATCTACAACATGAAACAGTTTTTCGTCCTCCAACTCCATTTTGTTATTAGATTACAACGATTTTTTCCTGCAATTAAATTGAATTGCAACAGCGAAAATGTTGAATAATCATTTGTTAATAATAAATCTAGGGGATCAAGTGATTCCGCACTAACTACTTGAGTAATTGTTAGGTTGATGGGATGATGACGAGGAAAAGAAATTTTGATGAGGTTTATGGGGCATTTAATTAAAGGATATTTCGAGGCCATCATTTTATCTCGCATTAATCTTATTGATTCATTTCGCCAACGAGATGGTCTCATTTATTACGTTTTGTCAAACTAAAATTAAACGAGCGAATGCTAAATAATAATAACCTGATGATATTTGCTAACATGACATTATCATTTTTTATACAATATTATATGTATGTATGTTGTTGGGCTATAAAAATATATGATACCACTTGAAAATACGATGAAAGTTATGGCTATTTTAATTTCCTTGCTTACAATTTTATTTATAAACATTGTACAAATCTACTGCAGTATGTTATCAATTATTTAAGATTGTAGCCAAATGGTAAAAGACATTTGCATCATTTGAAAAGAGAAATAATCTTTGCATGAATACTCAGGCACCTAATTTTGAACATTTTCAAAATAGGCCTTAAATATTATAAAAACGGCATTTAAAGATGCAATATTTAATTTAAAGATATTTCGAGGCCATCATTTTATCTCGTATTAATCTTATTGATTCATTTCACCATTTATTACGTTTTGTCAAACTAAAATTAAAAGAGCGAATGCTAAATAATAGTAACCTGATGATATTTGGTAACATGACATTATCATTTTTTATATATTATATGTATGTATGTTGTTCGGCTATAAAAATATATGATACCCCTTGAAAACAAGATGAAAGTTATGCCCATTTTTATGCGGTTAAATTTACCGAACATCCTGTATAATTTGAAAGTCAATTTCAATTGCAAATAATGTATCTTTCCAGCTAAGTATATTGAATTATAATTATCTCAAATTTATTGCAATGACATTAGCATTATATTCTCTATCCCATTCTAAGGCAGGCTGGTATAAATCTCCAAAACTTGTTGATTATTGATTATATTGAAGCGAATTGTATAGTTAAATGTTTGATCTTAATTTGCAACGGATGCATAAATGTTTTCGTAATTTTTGCAGCTTAACACAATCTACTTACTATAAGATAAGATTTTCATTAATTTTGCGCTTAAGCTTATTTAATGTTCTAAAAAATAGATAGACTGTTTTATAGTTACTTACTTGAAATTCTCGTGCTGGTGTATTTTTGAATAAATTTATCATAAATTATTTGTTAAACATTCTGAAAATATTTACAGCTTTATGACTTTTATATAGATATGCTACACAACAACGCACAATTTCTTTTAAAAAATGTTTAATCTTTGAAACAGCTTTTAAACCGAATACCTAATCTTTTTAGCATATAACTTTTGTTTTAAAAATTTCCAAGTTGAAAAATCGCTGTAAAAACAACGTATAGGCAGCTAGTTAATAATAAATTCTTCATCTTATACATTTTATTCGCAAATATTGTTTTAACTATTGTGTTTATTATGTATATGTCATTAATTATTCCTTCAGTACATATGCAAAAACGTAAAGCACAATGGAATATGTATGAGTAGTTTCTAACAAATACATCATCAGGTAGTATATGATAGAAATATAAATAAAGACGAGCGCAAAGCACATATAGGAGTGTGCACAACAAATTTTACTTTGTTGCATGAATTAAGGTATTATGCAAGTCCAAAATTGTGGAACAAATTTTCCATTCTGCATTATATACTTCCAACTATAACAATTTACTTTCAGCTCGAGTAATTCCGTTCATCCATCTATGGCAAATCAACAAAACAAAATAATTATAAATTGCAACGCGGACAAAAAATTTGTTACAATACCTACCTACAATACTACTTGCACAAAACGCTGACTTACGTAAATTGTTGCCCTCGAAATGATGTCAATTTTATTGCCGGCATTAGAACAGATAACAATTAGAGAAGTTTCCTTAATATGAAAACATTACCTTAAACATTATCATTAAGTCAATATTACTTTTAGAGTTTTTGCGCTCGCAGAAATTCAACGTTTCAGCTCAAGCAATTGAAATTGTTTTCTACGTAGCTTTCATTTTTTTTCTCCTCTCTCGCAGCAGTTGTAACATATTTTTTTGTTTTATGAATATGCGAGGCTTATTATTTTCAGCGCGAATATGTCACAAAGCATTATGATGTTTTTCACATACTTAAACCTTCTAGATAAAAATTTTTGCAAAAAGTGTGGTTGACATATGATGTAACAGAATGAAAATCTTTGTGTTGTTTATGCTTTTGACATGTTAAAATGTGTTAATATTTTTTGTTATATTTATACATACATACGTAACATCAAACATGTTTATTCACTGAAATTTACAACTTTGCGAAATTACTTTACGTTTCTTATATATACTATGACATGAATGATTGCCATAAGATTTTTTTACTCTGCATTTACATTCTTTAAACATGTTTAATGACCCACTGCACTTTTCTCTTTAAATAAAAAACAGCGCCGAACGAAAATTGATTTTTTTTCTCCCGTCATTCCATTGCGGAATAAACTCGTATTAATTTCAACATTTCAATAGATTCAAACATTTCGCATATTTTTTTGTGGGCTAAATTTCGCTCATCAAGTAAGATTTTATACAGAAATCAGCTCGTTTAATAATTTGAAAATGTTGCATGGGCTAGCAAAAATTCAAGATTTCATAATATAACAAAATCTAATTTGTATTTTCTTTTTTGTTTGCGAGAGAGGGAAGAGTGGTAAAAGACAAGCAAGCACAATTTATATGGCAAATTGGCGAAACCACTCGAAAGTTTAAGGGAAGGTGCGACGTAGCTATTTTCCTATACATGATGCTGCTGTGGGGGTGTGTCTGCGTGTGTGTGTGAGTGTGTGTGTATGGCAAAGCCTGCATGGAAATGGTGATCACTTGAAAAAGCCTGTTTTCATATATAAGTACTTTCCAGCATTTTTTCTCTTCCATGCTTTCAAAAAATTGCTTTTTATTATAGTAAATTAATATTTATGCAGATAAGATAAAAGTATTTTACAGTCATATGCTTTTTATAGCACAATTCACATGAAATTTTTCTCATTTGTGTTTTTTTCGCCATACGCATCTTCGCTTTTAAATATTTAATCATTTCATAAATATTAGAAAATTATTACGTGTAGGAAAGAGATTTTTTAAATCCATCATAGGAAAGAAAGTATCATTGCGTCATAAAAAACGGAGGAGACGTACAATCACAGTTTGAAGCACAG